>BDUI01001215.1:137861-149558 GCA_002335545.1 Apodemus speciosus
GCCCAGAGATGGCACCACCCACAAGGGGTCCTCCCCACTTGATCACTAATTGAGAAAATGCCCCACAGCTGGATCTCATGGGGGCACTTCCCCAACTGAAGCTGCTTTCTCTGTGATATCTCCAGCCTGTGTCAAGTGGACACACAAACCCAGCCAATACAGTTTTGCTTTTTTATTTATTTACTGGCTCTCCATTAAGGCATGTAGGTTTCTCAAACACAAAAGCCATGTGGTAATTCTACCTCCATAGCATCCCTTGTGTGCACTGAAGGTGCACTGTTGATTGTTTGGTGGAACAGAGCATTTCCCACTTTTTTTAAAAAAGATGGAAGATAGAATGTTCTGGTTAGCTTTCCCGGTCAACTTGGCATAACCTAGAGTCATCTTAAAAGGGAGCCTCAATGGAAGAAATCCCTTGAATGGATTGGCCCGTGAGCATATCTGTAAGGGTTTGTCTTGATTGTTAACTGATTGTAGGAGTGCACACTGTAGGGAGCACTGAACCTAAGCAGGTGGTTCTGGGCTGGATAAGAAATCTAGCTAAACAGAAGCCAGCCAACAAGCCAGCAAGCAGCATCCTTCCACAGTTCCTGTTGTACTTTTGCTACGAGTCCCTAGGTAAAAGGTAACCCCGTATGGATTAGCAAGCAGCCTTCCTTCAAGTTCCTGCCTTGAGCTTGCCTTGACTTTTCTGAATGTATACCATGACCCAGAACTGTGAATTGAATAAATCCCTTCTTCCTCTTTTGTTATTTTTGGTTCACGTGTTTTGTTTTGTTTTTTTATCACAGTGACACAAAGAAAATAAGAACACAACGCACTGTTTGAGAATTATCTGTTAAAATATTCTGTAACATGTACCATATATAAAGATCGTTACATATATCACCATAACTTCAAGCAGTGAATTCCCACAAGGGACAGAGAAACAGATTGTTTGTGTAGACTCATTTACTGAAGAACTGAAAAAGACACTCCCCCCACCTCCTTGGGCTCGCTGAGATCTGAGCCACTGGAGAAAATATTTTGTGACAAGCTTTTCTAGGCTTTGGAGACAAATGTGTTCATTTTCAGCAGGGCTGGGGATGGTTCCCTATTCGTGCTAAACACTCATTCCAACATGTGGCCACAGGCACAGCCCCTGCTTTGGTACACTGACTGTTGGTGGCGGTAGCTGGAAGGGTGGTGGCACACACTTGTCATGCCAGCCCTTGGGAGGCTGAGGGAAGAGGAGCGCCGCAAATTCAAGGTGAGTTTGAGGCTGGTCTGCACTACAGGAGACGTTGTTTCCATATACATACATACACATATATGCGCAAAGTTCGAAAACTAAAAATATTTAAACATCTGTAATGTTACAGCTCCATCGGCTCCAACCCCTTTTCAGGAAGATGGCTTTTCCAAGGGATTTTTGGTTTGTTTTCTTTTGTTTTTTGTTTTTTTGCTAAATGAGTTTAAAATGTAAAGCTATTTGTCAAGACTTAAACTCAATACGTAGCCCTGGAACTCAATATGTGGATCAGGTGACCGCGAACTCACCGAGATCCACCTGCCTCTGTCTCCTAAGTTCTGAGACTAAAGGCTTAAGCTGCAATGCCCACCCTGAGCTTAAAATAATATGTCTAGAAAAATTGCTAATAAATTCACAACCAAAACATAAGAATATATATATATATTTTTAAAAAAACTATTTCATATTTGACTCAGGAGGGTTTTTCTTTTTTTTAATGGACAAATTAAGGGGGAGGGGACCAACCTACCACTTACTTGTTTCCTAGCCTTTCCCCACAGTCGCACAGCAGGGAGATCTGATCAGGAAGAGTATCCAGAGATGCAGCTGTGACGGAAGCCACTCGGAGCCCATACTCTTATGGAAGGAGCCCTGTGACGGCCCCTACCTTCCCATCCCCGCAACACTGGCCCAGGACTCACCATGAAGAAGCAGGATCAGCATCCCTTGGCCTTCCTTGCACTTGAGGGCTTAGAGCCCGTCAGCTGTAGGATCCCTAGCTGAGGGGAGAAAGGGCAGGTCAGCAGGTCGTAGGCCACCCAAGCCCTCCCTACTTCCTCCGCTATTCCCAGCCATTTCCCCTTCGTTGCGTTCATTCCTCCCCCAGGGATCCTCGTGTTGGGCTCTCTCTCCAGTTTCACCACGTCCATCCATTTGGAAACCCTTAATCAGGCTATGGCCCATCGACAACCCAGGTATCACTCAGGAGCCAGCAAGAAACTAGATGGTGGAAAGCCTCAGCAGAAAAACACCCGTAGTGGCCCATCTCCAAATATTGCTTACCATCCTGGGGGTCCGCCCATAGCAGCCCCAGCCCCTCCATCTCCTGAGAGATGGTGCAATAAGAAATAGAGGCTGGAGCAGGGAGCACACAGGGGCGGAGTGCAAGGACTGTGCATGCATGCAGGTTTGACTGCTTATTTTTCTTTCTTGAAAGACAGTAGCTGGAAAAGCCTCCGTATCAGATGAGGATCAGCAGAGATGATCAGCGAACATGTCTGCCTTTTGAATCGCCAAAGCCAATGACAGATTTTGCTGACACACCAATCAGTTTTAGCCCCAAGCCTTGGCCACCGGAGCCTTCCTGCCCTCTCCATCTGCCAGCCCCCACCCCACCCCCCCTTTTATTCCCTTTAAACCCTTCCCACATTCTGCCCAGTTCCCTGACCCCAGCCCTAGCCCCACCCATCAGCAATAAGCAGTGCGAAATCGGCTTCCCGCTACCAAATGGTATTATAGGTCTTTGCAGCAAGGACACATTACGTAACTTTAGAGGGCTCGAGCGGGGGACCAGGCAGTTTAACATAGCCGTGTTTTGTCTGAATTGCGGACTGCTGATTTCATCTCTTTGGAAAGGCGGATGATCCCCAAACAGAAGGTGGCAGAGGCCCTTCCCAGCAGGCAAGAGGCTTTGGTGTTGAGGCTTGCAGCCATGCTTGGCCTAAGGCCATTAAGTCCCGTGTCCTGTTCAGAATCTGAGATTTTACAATCCCATCAGGCGAGGATGTAAGCTCTTGCTGCTCTGTTTGGTTTGTGGATGCAGCAGAGGCGATAGCTGTAGCGGTAGGTGCCTTGGAGCTGGTTAGGAATGCAGAGACTCGGGCACCCCGCCCCCAACCCAGACTCATCGCATTTTAACGAGTCCGAGCGATTCCTCTGCCTGGGAGGTTGCAGAGACTGATTCCTGGACAGACCGCAGGGACGCGTTTCTCTGGCCCCTCGGCCACAGTTCAGCTGTCCTGCATACTCCTGGTCCCAGCAGCTCCTCCGGGCCTGAGTGGGGGTGGAGGTTGGCTGCTGCTCCCTTGTAAGACATCCATGAAAACACGCCAAATTCTGACTCTGCTGAGAGGAAATTTGACGTTCCGGCTCTGTTTGTGAATTCAGCCATCAAAGCCACAATACCCCGCGGAATTACTGTTTTCTTACATTTGGACCTTGAAAGCCAAAAAAAATATGACTGAACTACTCTAACCTCTGATACAAAGTGTCCTGGTTAGGGTTTCATTGCTGTGAACAGACACCGTGGCCAAGGCAACTCTTATAAAGGACAACATTGAATTGGGGCTGGCCTACAGGTTCAGAGGGTCAGTCCAGTATCATCATGGTGGGAGCACGGCAGCGTCCAGTGCTGGAGGAGCCGAGAGTTCTACATCTTGATTCGAAAACAGCAGGGAACGACTGTGTGCCACACTGGGTATGGCTTGAGACCTCAAAGCCCACCCCACCCCCCAGAGACAAACTTCCTTCAACAAACCACACCTACTCCAACAAGGTCACACCTCCTGTAGTGCCACTCCCTATGGGCCAAGCATTCAAAAACATATGAGTCTATGAGGGCCCCTAATCCTAACCAAACCACCACAGGAAGGAATGAATGGGATGGGGTGGGTGGAAGTAACAGGTGAAGGAAGTATCCCCCTCCCCCATCCCTCATGAAGCCCTTATCCCTAGGTTAAGTGGGAGTGGTAGACACAGTCTGTAGCCATCAGTGTTGCAAAGGTCCTTGTGGAGCAGGAAGGTAGAGCTGGCAGTGAACTCCGAAGGTCAAACAGAAACCATGCAAGGCTAGCATTAGAGAAAGACCTGCTGGTAAACAAACTCTCCGGCCCTGGAACCACCCTGCTCCCCGCAGCACGTACACCCCCACTCATAGACCTGCTAGAACTGCCTGGAGTCAGAGGACAGAGTGTGTGAAGGTGATGATGAGAGACAGGTGGTCCATTAGGTTGTGAGTGGAATCCACACGTAACAGCATGGCCAGGAAAGCCCGTATTGTATACAGAGGTGCTCCAAAGCCCCTGCTCTGTATCACAAAAGCCCCATTTTGGTACAGTGTTGGCCTTTGTGCTTCTAAACCGTTCCCCTGTTCTTGTCTCTCCCCTCGAAAGGGTCTTTCCCCCCCCACACTTATATTTTCATCCTTTTTAGTTATGCGTAGGTGGATGTGTCCACATATGGGTATGTGTGTGTGAGTGCAGATGCCTGAGGAGGCCAGAGGCTTCTGACCCCCTGGAGCTGGGGTTACAGATGATTGTGATATGCCTGGCATGGGTGCCCAGAACCCAACTCCAGGCCTCTTAACTGTTGAGTTGAAGAAACCGTGCCAGCTTCTGCTACTACCTATGTGTCTGCGTTAGCTTTCTTATCCTCAACACAGAGCCCAGAAACCCTCGAAAGAACCAACCAAACCCTGACCCCCCCCCCCCATGAGTCCACTTGTACCTTCACTTCAGACATCCCAGTGAAGTCTCTTTGCCCTTTCCCTCCCCACTTCAGCAAACCAGAGGCTGAAAATATGGCTATAAAAGTGGGTCCGGTTCCAGCCACAGCCCTTGTTGGCAACTAACCAAGCCCCCCCCCCTTGCCTTCCAGCTTCATCAAACTCATGGGTCAACAGCTCTAGCATTGTTCACTGATGAAGACTCACTGACGAAGACCCTAGCCATCTATGGAACTGTTTCTCCCCAGGGGAAAGGGAAAGGGACATTGAGGAAGAAGTAGCCCCTGTCTCCTGTTGATGGACCAGCCTGACTCCATTTTAAGATTAGAAGCCATCTTCTTACAAGGTCAAAATAAGTTCATTCCTGTTTTCCGTAAAACTTAAATTTGACAGTATCCTGAGCCATTTTCTAGAATTTGACATGCTCCATACCCTATATCCTGACCTCCACTCTGATAAGATGTTCTGCCAAATAATTTTAAAATGTTCGTCCAAATTCCTACATAACCAAAAAAAAATCCCCCAACCCTTGGAGACCTCCTCATCTTGCAGTTTTTTAAGCTACATAAACCACTGGCTCCTGTGCTCATGGCTGCTGTCTCAAATCCTGCTTTAGGGAAACAGAAAATAAAGCTTGCCTAATTCAACTAAAAGGATGTGGGTTGGTGGTCTTTTCTCTCGTTCAATGGGATTAACATTATCTGTAGTGAACACACACACACACACACACACACACACACACGAAAGTCACACAATACTTCATCTCAATTTTTAAAAAAAAAGTATAGAAGGGCCCTTCTGTGTTCCTTTCTGGCTTTAGGTCATGATTCTTTGGGCAGCAGGACAGAGGGAGAGAATGATGGGAGGCGTCTCAGACCCAGTTCTCCTTCCCCCTTGCAGGTCTTCTAAAGGAAACTTCCTCAGCGGAAGAGACAGGTTAAGTGTTTCTGTGGTATTTCTGCCCATTGGTTTCCAAGCAACCACACTTGAAGGGCAATATAAAACTCCCCCTTTGCAGGGATTTTCAGTATGATGGGACCTTCCACAGAACATTTAGGCATGCCCCATGAACCTCAGATGCCAACCACATGCAGACTGACCTGGGACAGTAGCTCGAAGTTCATTGTCACATGCCAAGGAATATTAATGACACAGTCAGTGGTGAGGGTCTACAGAGCAGATGCAGGCTTTATTCTGAATTGTTACAGAAGAGTGAGAAAATGAGAAGGAAAAAAAAATAAAGAAAATTGAGAAGAACTCCAGAGAATTGGGAGAGGCTTACAAGAGTGGGGAAAATCTGTTTAATTCCTCTTTTCTAGAGTTTCTATAAGGCAACAGCAGAAACTGGAGAAAAACTAAGGGAATCTCTCCTGAGATTGATTAATTCTTTGGGCTATCATGAGCTGTACCAAGGAAGGGCCCATGTGCTTTATGCCTGCTGCCTGGCCCAACCAGGGAGTTGATCATAAGCTGTCTATGTGCTGCGTAGTCTGTGCAGTTGAAGCCCCCCTCTATCCAGCTTTGACCTTGACTGTCTACTAGCTGTTAGTCACTTTGCCAATGGTCTCATTTTATTCTGTTGCTGTGACAAATATCATGGTCAAAAATAACTTAAGGGAAGGAAGGATTTTTCTTGGCTTAACACTTCCAAGTCACTGTTCATCATTAAGAGATGTTGGAGCAGGAACTCAAGCAGAAATTTGAAGCAGAAACCTTAGAAAAATGTGGCTTGCTGGCGTGCTCACAGGCTCATGGTTAGCTAACTTCCTCAGCTCAGGGCCACTTACCCAGAGAGTATTGCTGCTATGGGAGAGCCTAGCCCACTATGGGCAGCACCATTCCCTGGGCAAGTGGTCCTGATCTATATAAGAAAGTTAGCTTACTGTGAGCCTGTGAGTGTGATCAACTTGAAGTTTTATTATGGCAGAGCATTAATTCTATCAGTTACCAAGATATAAATGCAGTCTTTCTTAGTTGTATCATGTTTAACTCCTTATCTATACAGTGCTCTGGGGCAGTCTCCCAGCTAGAAGCTTCTTTCTTTTAATCCTAGCCTGTGTTCTCGATGCAACACATGGGAGCAAGTTACAGCCCTCACCACAGGTTCTTTTCTCTCAATACCTCTAGAAAGGTATCTCCTATTAAGATAGGTTAGTTTGAACCTATTAAGGAGGTTCTTGGTTTCATATATTCAGGGAGTCTCCTTGGGTGCTTTTGGCTAGAGCTCAGATACTAAAGCCACATTCTTTTTCTCTTACCTCCATCCTCTACTTCACAGGCATACAGATGTCCATTAGAAACTAGACCATTATGGAGGGCTAATGAATGTGTGCATGGCACGATTAGCCTGACACTGATGAAGTCAAGCAAGGTTTTGCTTGTTGAGAGGCAGAGACCTGGAGGGCAAGGAGTCTCTCAGTCACAGTTCATGCCTTTGTTTCTGGATGCCTGATCTGTAGCATAAGATGCTCTCTGCCTCTTGTTCCTACAGAAGTAGATCCTGAGACAAGGACACAGATGGAATTATTTTGTTTGGGAGGTGATTGACAGAAACTCTACAGGGGACAGGGTGGGGGTGGGGGGATAAAGCACTGTGATCAGGCTCCCAGGGCCACTGCCCCTTACCCTACCCACCACCCCAGATGGCTTCTCCCAGGGGAGATGAGGGACTATGTATTTGCTAGCCATCTTGAGCTAGGGGTCAACATGTTGTAGACATTCTGCTTCCTGAAAACAGCTTCTTTTGGACAGGAACTCAAAAGCCTGTAAACATTTACTGATCTAGCCTTAAACTCATCAGGTCCTACTGATAAAAGAAAAAAAAAAAAGCCCACCAGGCCTTTGTTTTAGGTGGCCAGGCCTTTATCTTAGTTCAGGAGGTCAAGGAAAAAGGCAGCCATCTTGAGAGGAGGAAGTCGGCCATCTTAGAAGTTTGTCGTCTTATTTTCTAGTCATGGCTCTTATCCCTTTCTGTCTGACTTTCAGGGAATGTATCTAACTCATACACACACACACACACACACACACACACACACACACACGGAGCATGGGACATATTTTATTCACCGGTTTATTAGTTAGATTTATAACTTTCAAATATTTAAAACAGTCAAACATTTAGACACATGGTATATGACCCTTCCTGTGTACGCTAACCCCAGATCCCACAAATAGTAGAGGCTAGCCTATGTTTGCTATCTAGGTGGAGGTGTCCGACTGTTCACCTGAAGTGAAGGCTGTGTGAGAATGAGCAAAGGATCCAGAATAAAAGAACTTGGGTAAAGATGGGCCTTTATCCTGCCTTTTCCTCTCACTTTTTGGTCTCAGACAGACACCCTGAGGTTCTGTGCCTCATAGTCTAACCCAGACCCTAGATTCCTCATGTAAGGAAACTAAGGCCCAGAAACGGCAAGAAAAGTGTTGCTCAAGATGCCAAGTGTTGACATAAAGTGACTCTTCCTTAAAGGAAGTAAGAAAATAGTTTATTCTGAGTCATATGGCCTGGGAACCTTGAATGGCATGCTCCACAGTAGACGAGATGACGTGAACTGAATAGTCAGAGAAAAATGTAAAGTTGTAAATCAATAAAGTTTCTATTACATTGGTAGGAGCATCATGTAGACCCGTGACTGCAAAGCCACGGGGCTGCTCCATAGCTATGTGTTATCTCCCAGAGTTCTTTGCTTTAGGGTAGGTGGAGGCCAAAGGTCTGCTAAGTTCTGTGATATACTGGTGAGAGCTTCTCTGATCATTACAAGAACGTTGGGCCAAGGGCCTGTAAAGTGGCTCGGCTGTTACAAGTTCTCAGCCTGATAACCTGAGTTGGAGTCCCCAAAACCCCACATGGTGGAGGGAGAGAATGGACTCCTGTAAGTTGGTTTTTTTATTTCCACTCATGTGGGGCAGCATGCACACCTACACACACAGATACAAACACTTTTTTTTTTAATTTGTAAAGAATTTAGGTCAGGGCTGGGAAAATAGATTAGTCAGCAAATCTGAGTTGGATCCCCAGAAACCACATTTTAAAAAAAAAACTACAACATGGTAACAGAACCAGATCTCTGGAGCTCACTAGCCAGCCAGGCCAGCCTACTTAGCAAGCTTCAGACAAATCTCAAAATAAAGCAAGTGGATGTCTTCTGAGGAAGGGAGCCCAAGGTCGTCTTCTGGATTTCACATGCACCCCACAAGCACACTGGTGGGCATGAGACACGTACTCGCGTGCTCACACACACATTAGGTCAGATATAAAAATTAAAGTAAATGGTTATTAAGGGTTCTAAAATAAGGCAATTTTGACTCCCCTCCTTTTACAAAATTCCACCAGCTTCTTCAGAAAACTTCAGTTCACAATGCTGAAGGCGGAGCAAGGAATTGGTTACCTCGGTCATGTTTGTTTTGTTTTGCTTTGCTTTGCTTTTGTTGTTTTCTTGTTTTCTCCCCTGAGACTCCAGTAAGAAGACAGAGTCACCCTCACTGCCTGTGTGAGATCAGGATGAGGCAAGCCATCCATCCATTCTTGTTTTTGTGAGGCACCCCTAAACCGCCTTAGCTGAAACCATCCTTCTGTTGGAAACCCTAGCTCCTTGTGGGGCTGGGCGAATCGACCTGAACAGCTAACAGCCTTAGCTCTGGACTGAAGGAGGGGAGGAGACTTATTCTGCTGACTCTCAGAATGACGTCACCTCAAGGATGCAGGCTCCTACCGGATTCCAGGCCCTGGGCACAAAGCGCGCCTTGGAGGTCGTAGAGGGGCTGCTGGCCGCGAGTCCCCAGTATGAATGTTTAAGTCCCTATTCCTTCCCACCTCTCTGGATTTCGAAAACTAGTTCAGCTCGCTAGTCCGGGTTAGCAACCACTCGTGACGCACCAAGGGACTTTTTCCCCATCAAGGTCACGTCCTTGCGAAACCGATGCTGCAGCCCCGCCCGCTCCCAAGGTCTGATGGGGCGGGGCATCGGAGCATGGGCCCCGCCCTCCCTGGCTTGCCCATCAGAGGGCGCTGAAGCTCCAGCGCTGGACCAGTGCCACTGCAGCCCGCATTATCGTCCCCCGCCGGGAGGCAGGCTCCAGCATGGCGGCGCGGAGGCGGCCGCCTGGCCCGGAAAGGCCCGGGGCATGCCTAAGCCGGAAATCTTAGTCACGCACCTGAAGCCGCTGGAAGGCTGGCTGCCCTGCCCAAAGGCCAGCCTGCCAAAGGTCCCTCTGGAGAGGGTCCTTCAGTGACCTATTCACCTAACTGACCCTGGAGTCGGGAGGGTGGATAATAAGCCAGTTTGACACAGCACAGAAAGGGTTGGCCCAGGATTCCTTCTGCCATCCTTTTCCACAGACTCGCTGCCCCAGTACTCTAAAATGCCCTTTCCAGGAGCAAATCAATGTCCCAGTCTCGAAGAGGCCTCTGAAACAATGGCTGATGGCGCCAGACACATGCTAAGAGGTGAAATAGGTCCTGGAAGAGGTTTCCTAAGCCACCAGCAGCACAGCCAGACAACAGTTGAAATCAGTAGTTATGAACCTAAGGAGCCAGATGCTTTAGAATAAAATGTTGGGGGAAAGAAACGAAGTGTTTACACCTGAGATCAGAAGGGCTAGGATAAGAGGAATGGGGCAGAGTCCCAGGAGTGAAGGGTTAGTCCGTCCATAGCAGACCGGCTGCTTTTTGGCTAGTCTGTCCTGAAAGCCGAAAGCGAGGTGACCTTCGTGGATAGTCTTTGGCACACAGGAACATACTGCAGCGCAGCAGTTTTGTCTTTCTCTTTGTTGATTTAGCTGGAAGCTGTCAGTTAAAATAATCTCATCTGATCTCTTCCTCCATTCTCTGGCCTGTAACTTAATTTAGAGCCTTTCAGAATTCTCTTATCACAGGTATTCAGGGCAGGCAAAAGATCCTGGAACATCTGATTTCAGAAGACAAGCCATCAAAGATACTTGGGGCTGTGCAGTGTTGAGCCGCCATGCATGCAACCGAGTCTCTGCTGATGACCTGTCAGAAGAACAAATGCGGGGAGAGGCTTAGGGCCCTCCCTGCTGCTCTCAGATCGGCACCTTTTGCCACTTAGAAAATTAGTGTTTGACAGACATACAGGAGTCTAGAGCTTGAAGCTGAGCAGCGAAGAACAGATACAAAGGCTTCCACTCCTCACCTGTCAAAGGAATGGATCTGGGGACAAAGAGGTCTGTCAGGCCTGAGATGGGATGGGATCTTCCACGCCACAAAACCCCTGAGGCGCTTCTCTATTTGAGAAACTGGATGAGCTTTAAAACCTTATTTTCTCCACCCTGTACTTGAATTTAAAACTTCGTTAGGTTTGAGAGTCACCTTTCCTGGATACATTTGGCTCCCATCCCTCATGAAAGAAGCCTCTTCTTACAGCAAAGGGAGGCTACCACAGAAAACCACAACTGGATCAATAGATTCTAGGGAGCCCAGGCCCAATGTATTGTGATCATAAAAAGAGAAAGAGATTAAAGAATATGGCATACGGCAGTGGGGGGAAAGGGGGTGACCCAGCGGGCCCATACCAAGGCATCCCTTCCCCCCAGGGACCAGACACACACCGGCATAGGATAGAATAGAGTTTACTTAGGGCATGGGATGGGAGTTAAAGGGGTAGTAGAGGCAGAGAAAGGCAGAGAGAGGGAGACAGTAGAGAAGTAGAGGCTGGCCATGACCACGTGGAGAGAGAGGGGGAGGGGAGGGGAGCCCAAGAGGGGGCAAGACAGATGCTGAGAATGAGAGAAGTAAGAGAGAGACAGGAAGTAAAAGGAGGGGCTAGAGAGACGTCTCTGCAGTTAAGAGCACACTAACTGCTCTTCAGAAGGTCCTGAGTTCAAGTCCCAGCAACCACATGGTGGCTCACAACCATCCCTATTGAGATCTGACACCCTCTTCTGGGGTGTCTGAAGACAGCTACAGTGTACTTACATATAATAATAAATAAATCTTTTTTAAAAAAAA
>BDUI01001217.1:0-11031 GCA_002335545.1 Apodemus speciosus
TATCGGAAGGTAGTGGAACCCTTAGATGTTTGGATCTAGTAGCTTTAAGTTTGGTCAGTGTTGTGCATGTGTGTCTGAAAATCTAATTTACCTAACAGCTAAAATTTCTACATGGTGGTTGAATCCAGAAACCAAGAGGAGTTACATTCAGCCATATCCATGACTACCTCCACAGCTAGCCATGTCAGAGATCTGCAGGGGAGGGTCTATACCCGGAGAAGGAAGGATGGCAGGAGGAGTGGCTTGAATAAAAATGTGCCCCACAGGGTCCTGTAGTTGAATGCTTAGTCACCAGTGGTCGAAGAGTTCCATTACTCTTTGATAGGATTAGAAGGATTAGGGGGTGTGGCCTTGGTGGAGGATGTYAGTATGGGGTGGGCTTTGAGGTTTCAAAACCCCATACCAGGCCCAGTCTCTCCTTCTCCTCTCTGTCTCTCTTTGTGTCTCTCTGTCTCTCTCCTTCAGTCCCAATCTCTCTTTCTCTCTGTCTCTCTGTCTCTCTCTCCTCTTACAGAACGGGATGTAGTTCTCAGTTCCATCTCCAGCATCGCACAGGTGTGTCTGCTGCCATGCTGATAATAGACTAAACCTCCAGAACTGTAAGYGAGCCCCAATTAAAGGCTTTCTCTGTGAGTTGCCTCCATCATGGTGTCTCCTCACAGCAGCAGAACACTAGAGCAGCAGAAACACAAGTCGGGGATTCACAGGCCTTGGGTAAGATGTTCCCTGGATCTCAGGTGCTGAGTTGCATATCCATATCCAAAGTTACATATCCAGAMATTTGGTTACATTTGGAGGAAGAGCCTCCGCTAGGGCAGACTATTAGGATTAGGTGAGGTCATAAGAGTGGTGGGTATCATTAGTAGCGTTGTAAGCAAAGCAAGCTAGTGTTCTTCTCTGTCCCTCTGTGATTTCCTTCATYTATAATGCARTAAGAAAGCCCTCCCCAGATGATGGCCCAGTTTCCTTGGACCCTCCGGCCTCTTACACCATGAGCATAACAAACTTTTTTAAGAGACTTAATTAATTAATTAATTAATTAATTTTTATACACCATATTTTATTCTTCTTCACCTCCTGTCCACCCTCTGACTGTTCCACATCCCATACCTCCTCCCCACCCAGTGGGACCCAGCTTAAGGGGAGGTCCCAAGTCCTGATACTAATATTTAGGCTATAGAGCACTCACAAAAAGGGACCGAGCATGACCACACTCTGGAAGACCCAACAAGCAGCTAAAAGAGTCGGATGGAGATATTTGCACCCAACCAATGGGCAGAAGCAGCTGACCCCTATGGCTGAATTAGGAAAGACTGAAAGAAGCTGAAGAGAGGGGCAATCCTGTAGGAGGACCAGCAGTCTCATTTAATTGGGACTCCCAAGATCTCTCAAACACTGGACCACCAAAAAGGTGGCATATGCCAGCTGATGTGAGGTCCCCAACACACATACAGTAGAGGACTTCTGGGTCTGTGTTCATTCAGAGATGATGCACCTAACCCTCAAGAGACTGGAGGCCCCAGGGAGTTTAGAGGTCAGGAGGGGGTTGGGGGTGGGGACATCCATTAACAAACCTTTATGATGAATACATTCTCNAAGTGAACATACATTTTTACATTTAATTGTTTTGTTTATTTAGTGTAAGTGAGTACAAACATTCCACAGGGTCAGGAAGAAAGGCACAGGAAAACTTATAGGCCTTAGTACTTTCTTTTTATATTGGATATTTTCTTTATTTACATTTCAAATATTTTCCCCTTTCCTGGTTTCCCCAAAAGAAAACCCCTCCCCATGGCCCCTTCCCCTGCTTCTATGAGGGTGTTCCCCCACCCACCCACACACTCCCACCTCCCTGCCCTGGCATTCCCTATACTGGGGCATCAAACCTTTACAGGACCAAGGACCTCTTCTCCCATTGATGCCCTACAAGGCCATCCTCTGCTACATATGCAGCTGGAGCCATTGGTCCCTTCATTTGTACTCTTTGATTGGTGATTTAGTCCCTGGGATCAGGTTGGTTGATCTTCCTATGGGGTTGCAAACCCCTTCAGCTCCATCAGTCCTTTCTCTAATTCCTCCCTTGGGGACCCCACACTCAGTCCAATGGTTGGCTGCCAGCACCTGCTTCTGTGTTTGTCAGACTCTGGCAGGGTCTCTCAGGAGACAGTCATATCAGGCTCCTGTCAGCAAGCACTTGTTGGCATCCACAATGCATTTGGTGACTGTATATGGGATGGATCCCCAGGTGGGACAGTCTCTAGAAGGCCTTTACTTCAGTCTCTGCTTCATACTTTGTCTCTGTATTTGCTCCCAGGAGTACTTTGTTCCCCCTTCTAAGAAGGACCAAAGAATGCACACTTTGGTCTTCCTTCTTGAGCTTCATGTAGTCTGTGAATTATATCTTGGATATTCCGAGTTTGGGGGCTAATATCCACTAATCAGTGAGTGCATACCATATGTGTTCTTTTGGGGGGGTGGTTTTTTCGAGACAGGGTTTATACTCACTCTGTAGACCAGGCTGGCCTCGAACTCAGAAATCTGCCTGCCTCTGCCTCCCAAGTGATATGTGTTCTTTTGTGATTGGGTTACCTCACTCAGGATGATAGTTTCTAATTCCATCCATTTCCTTGCAAAATTCATGAAGTTGTTCTTTTTAATAGCTGAGTAGTACTCCATTGTGTAAATATACCACATTTTCTATATCCATTCCTCTGTTGAGGGAAATCTTGGTTGTTTCCAGCTTCTGGCTATTATAAATAAGGCTGCTATGAACATAGTGGAGCATGTGTCCTTATTACATGCTAGAGAATCTTCTGAGTATATGCCCAGGAGTGATATAGCTGGGTCCTTGCATAGTACTATGTCCACTTATCCAAGGAACTACCATACTGATTTCCAGAATGGTTGTACCAACTTGCAATCCCACCAGCGATGGAGGAGTGTTCCTCTTTCTCCACATCCTCTCTAGCATCTGCTGTTCCCTGATTTTTTTATCTTAGCCCTTCTGACTGGTGTGAGGTGGAATCTCAGAGTTGTTTTGATTTGCATTTCCCTAATGACTAAGGATGTTGAACATTTCTTTAGACTCTTCTTGGCCATTCAAGATTCCTCAGTTGAAAATTCTCTGTTTAACTCTATACTCCCTTTTTAATAGGGTTATTTGATTCTCTGGAGTCTAACTTCCTGAGTTTTTTGTATAATTTGGATATTAGCCCTTTATTAAATGTAGGATTGGTAAAGATCTTTTCCCAATCTGTTGGTGGCCATTTTGTCCTATTGATAGTGTCCTGTGTCTTACTGAAGCTTTGTAATTTTATGAGGTACCATTTGTATGTTGTTGATCTTAGAGCATAAGCCACTGGTATTCTGTTCAGGAAATTTTCCCCTGTGCCCATGTCTTCGAGGCTCTTCCTCACTTTCTCTTCTATTACTTTCAGTGAATCTGGTTTTATGTGGAGGTCCTTCATCCACTTGGACTTAAGCTTTGTACAAGGAGATAAGAATGGATTGATTTGCATTCTTCTACATGCTGACTGCCTGTTGAACCAGCACCATTTGTTGAAAATGCTGTCTTTTTCCCACTGGATTAGCTCTTTCATTTTTCCATATAGGTCCTTAAGACTGAATTTGAATCATCAGGCCTTGTGGTGTCAGGTACCTTCACCTGCTGAGACCATCTACATTTATATTCATTATTATCATGTATCCTTGTGTCTGTGTGTGTACATGTGTGTGTGATATGCATGGGTATACATGCCATGCCATGTATGTGGAGATCAGAGTACAACTTAGAAAAAGTGATTCTCTCTGTCTAACCTTAAGTGGGTTCTGTGGATTGAACTTATATCTTTATATGTATTCAGCAAGTGCTTTTACCAACTGAGTCATCTCAACAGCCTGGATTATTCTTATTTTTCTTTTCAGTCTATAATAAATATAATCTGGCACAAAAGATAAAACAACTAACTCAGATGATGCTCTATGCTCCAGTGATGGATATTCTGTCTCTCATTTATCTTAGCAGTCTACAATATATAGACGCCCCACCCCCAGTATAAAGTTTCCTCAGTCTGTTGTAACAAAATGTCGCAAACATCAAAACTTGAATGTCACAGTTCTCCAGACTAGAGATCTGAAGTCAAGGTGTTACAAAACAGAGCCCAGTTCCCTTAAAAGTGTCTAGGAGAGTATCTGTCATCACTTCTAGCTTTTGGTGGTTCCCTGCAACCCCTGACATTCTTTGACTTGTTTGTACATCTCTCTCTGAATCATTATATAGCTCTCCCCTGTGTCTGTATCTAAATTTCCTTCATCTCAGAAGTGTACTGGTCTTTGGAGTAGGGCCCATGTTAATCAAATATGTCTTCATATTAACTTGACGATATCTGTAGACTCTATTTCCAAATAGGGTCACATTTACAGGGTATGTTAGTTAAAACTTCAACATATTAGTAAAGGGGATTCAGTTCACTCTTTTAACTCCCAAAATCCATGTCCTTCCCACATTCAAAATAAATTCATTCCACTCCAGCATCCATCAAAGATTTCTCCTTTCCTCACTGTCATATCCTTTCCTGTCTCCTGCATGTCCCACTCCATTCTGAATTCCTGTCACTGAATCTCAAGTGTGACTTTGCCCAACACTACTGGACAACCAGTGGACATATTACCAGGTCTTTATAAAGTGTGTGTGTATGTGTGTGTGTGTGTGTGTGTGTGTGTGTATAATTTAATCTTTATAGATTAAGTGTTATTAAAGATATTAAAGCAGAAGAGCTCAGTCCACATCTTTACTTTCAGATAAAACTACAATTTCTATTGGTGAAATGAAGCCAAGGCAGAAATCTATTCTTGACTGAACCCTTTTCTCTACCTCTCTATTTCCCTATCTCTATCTCTACCTCTCCCACAGAACAATTTTTATCAAATGCTTTCTGCACCAATATAAATAATGTGGTTTTGCCACCATCCATGCTTGTGAGCACTACTCTGGTTATTTAGCTAAGCAGTGCTCTCTGGTTCTAAAATCATACTGTTAAGCCAAATGTTTCCATGTCTGCAAAAAAATGAATATCATCCCATCAAGAAGGGAGTTATAATTCACAGTTCAGACCTGATAACAGCATGAGCCAATTATCCAACCTTGGGAGCAAAACAGAGCAGTTTTTTTTATACTTTAAACTTGCTTAATAAATAGGATATGCATAACTGCTTAGGCAACAGCCACCACTAGGAAATCATTCTGACATGAATTAGCAAAGCAGTTTGTCTAAGCCACAGGTAAGCAAGTTTTCCGATTGATTTGTTTTTAAAACAGAAATCAAAGTTGCCCAAGCAAAAAATTCTACATAGAAATGCTAAGACACTTACAGAGAGCCAGAAAAGACATGATTTTGCAAAGGAGGGACACAGACTAAAAGGCTAGATTCAAATCACAGTTGTCATATAACAGAAGGGACAGTAAACTCCAACTCAAGAATCACCAGAACCCAGCTGACTACACATATTCTCTATGCCCTGTGTGAACAAGACATGCCCTCCATGAAAGCCCAGTTTCTTAATCTGGGAGACCCAGTGCAAAATCAACATGTCTCAATAAATAAATAAATAAATAAATAAATAAATAAATACATACATACATACATACATAAATACATAAANCCCCAACACACATACAGTAGAGGACTTCTGGGTCTGTGTTCATTCAGAGATGATGCACCTAACCCTCAAGAGACTGGAGGCCCCAGGGAGTTTAGAGGTCAGGAGGGGGTTGGGGGTGGGGACATCCATTAACAAACCTTTATGATGAATACATTCTCCTGAACATTTTCATGGCAACAGGAAGCAGGCTGAGACAGGTCACGTAACAAGGAGGATGGTGATAATGAGGAGGATACAAAGTCATGCACAGGATGGATACAGCAGCATAGAGTAACTTTGTAACAAGAAGGATGGTGATGATAATGAGGAGGATACAAAGTCACACACAGGATGGATACAGAATATCTTTGCTTTAGCTCAGGATGGCACTCAGTACCTAGAGCTGTAGCAAAGGAACATCATAGCCAGGAGGGGAAGGTGCAGGCCAGCCTGCGGAACTTAGCCACCAGGCCATGGCCTCTGCTCCTTAGATGCGTCACCTAATTCCTAATTCTACTGGGGGAGGGTGGGGCCAAGACTGCTGCAGAACTKGTGTCTAATTAGTGAGGACTGAAGCAGGCACATCCATGGGGCCGAAGACAAGAGGAAAATCCTATTCCAGAAGCATCAGGGAAAGCGGAGACCTCGGAAGCTCTGTGACCTTGCTCCCAAGCCTTGACTGTACCAGAGATGAGAGTTTCAACTGAGGAGATGCTGGTGAAGGCAGAGTATGCTGCCCTGGCTAGCCTGTGACTCACTGTGGAGCCAGGACTCTTCTCAGACTTGTGGTGATTTTTGTGCCTTTCCTTCTGGAGTGCTAGGACAGTAGGTGTGTGTCAGCATATCTGAACGAATACATGCTTTTCTATCTGCCTGGATTCCAACAGCCTCGCTCTCCCGAACCTCTGGGCTGATTTTCCATGGATAATAGCAAGCTGATAGCAAGCTGTCCGCCTCAGCCTCTTCCCAGCATTCATTTCCTTCTGCAGCTCCTGGGTCTCTGCCCCAGTGAAAGGCTGGTCTGGARAGGCTCTCAGCCTCACCGTAACTCTGCCCCGGGAGTCAGTCTGTCTGTATTCTTGTCTCAGTGCCCTTCCTGTAAGTCATCCAGGAAGGGGCTCAGTCTGCATCCTCTCTAGAGATCGATGGCGCTAATGGTTTCTGGTCCATTAGAGGCAGAAGGCAAGTCAGCAGTGAATCACTGATGAGCTCAGCCAGGCTGGGTGTGGGGGGGAAGAAAACCTTTGTCACAGGTCCTCTGACATAGAGCTCCATCCCACCCACAGTCCTTGTCCTTCCTCTTCCTAAGGACACGACACCCCATGAAGGTRTAGTGTAGCTATACTGACAAAGGTCCTTTCTGCAAAGACTGCAGGTGAGACAGGTTTATTCAGAGAGAGCACTTTGCTCTGGGGATAAAGACTTGAAGGAGGCANCATGTTGGCTAGCTGGCCGGTATCCTATCAATGACTGTCCAGCACTAGGATTACGGGTACGTACTGCCACACCCAACTTTTTATGTGGATCCTGGTGATCCAAATTCAGATATGCACTTGCACAACAGGCGCTTCGCCTATTGAGCTATTGTCCCATTCCCCTGCTGTAGAGCCATCTCTCTAGTCGCCTGCTATTGGGCCATCTCCCTGGAACCCTGCATAACTTTTCAAACTCAGATTTTTATCAATTTGTGTCCCAACAGAACAAATCTTGGGGAATCCAGTATAAATGGTTGAGTTCCAGATTTTCCATTCATTTCACATGCTGTTAAGTACTTTCCAATATTATACATTATTTGAAATATCACTTTAGCAGAAAACAAATATTGTATCATAATATTGTTTATAATATATAATACTATTTATTATACCAGCAGTAAAGTTAAAATTTGTATGAAAATTAAAAATGAAATTTAAGGCTTTGTGGGCCCTGTTATCTCTTTCACATAACTCAAATCAACTGCTAAAATTGTGACAGAAGTAATAGGTATGATGCAAACATTTCATTTTCACATGTCATGAAACAGATTTTTTTCCAGCATTTTAGAAATAAATGGTGGGTTGTATTTGTCTGATTAGCTCTCCCATTAGTTCCTTTGCACATGTTACTCATACATTTTCAGAACTGAACCACTAGACCTACCAATACTTTGATAGATTAAAGAAAGTCATGTTTTATTATGCATAATAAATAAAATATTATACATATCTTATTTGCAACTACAGATTTTTTCTTCTTTGTGAATTTTCTCTTGAGTATCCTTTCTTATTTGTTACTAAGTTTATGGATGTTTCTATGTTACAGTTCACGTGAGTTTTTAAGAGTTAGCAGTCTTTTATTTGCTTTCCTTGCTGATTCATGCTGCTTTGTCCCTGAAAAACCGGGTTCAAGTGATTCATTGTCCTATTTCCTCACATTATTCTTGGCACCAACCACCTTGCATCAACTTGGTTCACTTTTCCAGTTCTGTCTGCCCACATGTGTGCCCCCAGACTTGTAGTCAACTGATGCCACAATAGCAACTCAGGATGAATTGGGGGAAGCTGCGACATGGAACCAAATACTATTGCTCAACCTGCTTCTGCTTGATCACTTCTGTTACATTTTCTTTATAAATGACAGAGCCATGCCATTCATCATATAAATACCACACACCCCCAATCGAACTGAAATTATTGTGAGACAACAGAAAATGTCCATGTTCCGAGTCCATCAGTACTCTGGGATTCTGTTATAGAGAAGAGACTTAACATTTCCATCTCCAGTGGATATAGGTTGCTCCCTGTGATGAGTTATCCCAGTGGTTATCCCAAGCTCACTGTGCACATCTGCTGTAATGTGCCTGCTGCAATTTTCTGGTCTTCAGCTCCAACTCTAGCTAAGCTAACACAGTGTCTCCTCAGTGGTTGCTGATCCTTCCCCATGTGCTCTCTGATTTTGAACAATTTCTAGAAGCTGCTGTGTTGACTGGTTCACAATCATGTACCGAGGAGGTTCATAGATCTTTCTTCCTCTGATGAGGTTCTCCAGAGGTTCTCCTTCACTTTGATATCAAGTAAGCACAATGGGTGCATGCCATTTTCTTGGTTCTTCTTCACCTTGTCAAAAAATCTCTCTGGTCTCCAAGTGTCCATCGAAAAAAAACAATAGAGACTGTTTCTCCAGACTTGTACAACTGTAAACCACAGCAGCCTCCAGTATTCATTATGGAGGCATTAGGAATAACTCGATAAGGGATGCCCAACTTTGTTGCTCTCAGAATAAGGTCACTGTGTGTTGTAGCGCCCAATGGATCACCAACCATGAGGAATGCAGCATCACTGACATCTGCATCCATAAGATCTGCTTCTTGTTCTACTTCATCTCTGTCAGCAAGAATCAATTTTCTTCCATAAAACTCTTCCAGGGCTTCCTTCCCTACTGTCAGGACTGAGGTATAGGCTTCCAGATATACACGACTGCAGAGTCTCACAACTTCCAAGCCCCTGACTGTGATGTCCTTAACATCTCCCAGCCCCAAGCCAATCAAGTAAAGCATTCTGAACTCCAGGGTTGGGGAGACCGCTTAAGGACTCATAAGTGATTCTCTAATGCCCCTCAAAGTCTCACTGCAGCCTTTCTGTAATTGTAGGCCCAAAACCACATGCCCATCAGGGACAGATCTTCATGTGAGTTCTTTAGATAAAGGTGTATTATCTCTTCCTTGACAAATTACTTTCCAATATTACTGGCATTTAAATTTTTCTATAGTGTTTTCAGTTACAGAAGCAATTTTTAAACATTTTTAATTTTTCATACAATATGTCTAGATTGTTTTTTCCCTTTCCCCAAGTCCTCCTCATCTCCCCACACACCTGACTTTATTTTATGTGCTCTCTCTCTCTCTCTCTCTCTCTCTCTCTCTCTCTCTCTCTCTCTCTCTCTCTCCNTAGTGTAGCTATACTGACAAAGGTCCTTTCTGCAAAGACTGCAGGTGAGACAGGTTTATTCAGAGAGAGCACTTTGCTCTGGGGATAAAGACTTGAAGGAGGCATGAGGGTGCGGTTCCATATCTTGTGCAGTGGTACCTGCAACTCTCTTCTCAGTATGATTCAAACAATATGGCAAGGATGCCTTATTCTGGAAAATGAGCCGCATGGCCAGCGAAGATCACTTCTGCCCTTGTTGCATCTTACTGGAAGTACGCATGTCCCGCTGGGTCTTTTCCACAGGGAGCTCTGCTTCCTGGGCGCAGCTTCTCTGAGGGGCACATCATAGCACCCAGGCAGCTAAGAGCCTGTGCATTACATCATTTTCAGGGATGTCGTTAGTGGTAGAACACTTGCTTGGCATGCGTGAGGCCCTAATTTGGGGATAAAAAAATATCCACCAAACAAACGCATAGGTAAAAATATATTGCTGTATTTTCAGTGTCCATATTTTAGCAGCAGTGATTTAGACAAATTTCCATTTCTAATGGTAAGTGAACCAGCATCTCAACTGTGGCTGGGGATGATGGCAGAATAAAAGGGAAAGGGCAGAATTCCAAATATGTCTTCAAACCACACATAGGTGGGAGACTGGAGAGATGGCTCAGTGGTTAAGAGCACTGAGTGTTCTTCCAGAGGTCCTGAGTTCAATTCCAAGCAATCACATGATGACTCAACCATCTGTAATGGGATTCAATGCCCTCTTCTGGTGTGTCTGAAGACAGTGACAGTGTACTCATATACATAATAAATAAATAAATAAATCTAAAAAACAAAAACCACAGGTGGATAAACCCTGGCTTCCTGTTTTTGCTACCAGGTCAGAATCACACGGGCACATGCTCCATCTGTCAAGTGTAATCGGGGCTTTGATAGCTTGATTATAGTTCCAGGATTGCAGCCCAGCATGTGACTTTAAGCCATGCCCACTCYAAACGGATTGCTCTTCTTCTCCTAAATCAAAACCGGTACACGTGGCTTTCTGCCTAAAGTGATCCCTGTGCACCCACTGGTTGCTAAAAGGGAGGCATCCCTTTTCTTGTTTGGTTGTTGACAGCCTTGTCTACAATATGAGTGGCCTCTAAAAACCTCTAGAAGCTCAGTTCAGTGTGAGCATTAATCATTGAACGCTTTGTAAATAATGCATTTCCCCCAAAATGATTTGGATTTTGAGCAATAGTGTAATGACAACCACTACCAGTCCRCCACTTCCAGTACTAACCAGATAGAGCACACACACACACCTTAAATATTTAGTCCCCAGTTAGTGGAACTGTGCGGGAAGGATTAGGAGGCGTGGCTTTACTGAAAGCCATGTGCCATTGGGGGCAAGTTTTGAGGTTTCAAAAGACTTGTGCCATTCCCGGTGTGGTTTTTCTGCTTCCCTTGTGCACTGGGATATGAGCCCTTAACTACTGCTTCAGTA
>BDUI01001217.1:48747-58997 GCA_002335545.1 Apodemus speciosus
AGTGAGCTATCCCAATCACAAAAGAATACACATGAAATGCAATCACTGATAAGTGGATATTAATTAGCCCAGAAGCTCTGAATACTCAAGACACAATTAGCTAATCATATGATTCCCAAGAAGAATGGAAGAAAGGGCCTTGGTCCGGAAAAGACTTGATCCAGTATCGTAGAGGAGTACCAGAACAGAGAAATGGGAGAGGGGTGATTGGGGGAATGGGCAGAGGGAAGGGGACTTATGGGACATATGGTGAGGGGGGAAATGTGAAAAGGGAAAGCATTTGGAACGTAAACAAAGAATATAGAAAATAAAAAAAAGAAAAAGAAAAAAGAATACATTTGTCTTTCTTCCAATTTCTTTAACATCAATTGGTATTTAAGTTGAGACATTAAAAGAATGTTCCCAAGGGACATTGCCCCATTGTAAATTTACAAATGTGGTTTCAATTGTACAAGGAATAGTTATGTCACGTTAGGCGTATTCATGACCTTGTTATTGTTTCATGTGGACATAAGATATTATTTGTGTCAAGTTGACAAGGGGTGGATTGTAGTGGCTAGTCCTGGTTGTCAACTTGACTATATCTGAAATGAACTACAATCCAGTATTGTAAGGCTCACCTATGATCCTAATCTGGAGGCTGGGAGATACAAGTTTCTGACCTGGATCTTAGCATGGAGATCTTGAAACATAATGGCTATGACTTCCAGAAGATTAATACAAGGAGATCTCTGAGTTCAAGGTCAACTGTCATCTGGGATTAAAGATGTGGTTTTCCACGCCTTTAATCTGGGCCACACCCTCTGCTGGAGATTTACATAAGGACATTGGAAAAAGGAAGATTCATTCTTCTTTGCCTGCTTGCCCCGTGGGACTGAGCAACTGCTAGATCCTTGGACTTCCATCCACAGCTACTGCTGACCATTGTTGGGGAGTTGGACTACAGACTGTAAGTCATCAACAAATTCCCTAACAATATAGAGACTACCCATATGTTCTATGACTCTAGAGAATCGCTGAGAAGGAGTGAAAACCATCCAGTGGAAAAAAGACAGCAATTTCAACAAATGGTGCTGGTTCAGCTGGCAATCAACACTTAGAAGAATGCAAATTGATCCATTCTTATCTCCCTGTCCAAAGCTCAAGTCCAAGTGGATCAAGGACCTCAACATAAAATCAGATACACTGAAACTAATAGAAGGGAAAGTGGGGAAGAGCCTGGAGCACGTGGGCACAGGGGAAATCTTCCTGAACAGAACTCTAATGGTTTATGTTCTGGGATCAAGAATCAACAAATGGGACCTCATAAAATTGCAAAGCTTCTGTAAGGTAAAGGACACTGTCAATAGGACAAAACAACAACCTACAGATTGGGAAAAGATCTTTACCAATCCTACATCTGACAGGGGGCTAATATCAAATATATACAAAGATTTCAAGAAATTAGGAATGGATACAGAAAATGTGGTACATTTACACAAGGAGTTCTACTCAGCTATTAAAAACAATGAATTCATGAAATTTGCAGGCAAATGAATGGAACTAGAAAATATCACTCTGAGTGAGGTAATCCAATCACAAAAGAATCATATGGTATGCACTCACTGATAAGTGGATATTAGCCCAGAAGCTTGGAATACCCAAGATACAATTCAGAAACCACATGAAGCTCAAGACTAAGGAAGACCAAAGTGTGTGAGTGCTTCAGTTGTTCTTAGAAAGGGGAACAAAATACTCAAGGGAAGAAATACGGAGGCAAAGTATGGAGCAGAGACTGAAGGAAAGGCCATCCAGACACTGTCCCACCTGGGGATCCATCCCATATATAGTCACCAAATGCTGACACTATTGTGGATGCCAAGAAGTGTATGTTGACAGGAGCCTGGTATAGCTGTCTCCTGAGAAGTTCTCCCAGAACCTGACAAATATAGAGGTGGATACTCACAGCCAACCATTGGACTGAGCATGGGTTCCCCAATGGAGGAGTTACARAAAGGACTGAGGAGCTGAAGGGGTTTGCAACTCCATAGAACGAACAATAATATCAACCATCCAGACTCTCCAGAGCTCCCAGGGACTAAACTGCCAACCAAGGAGTACACATGGAGGGACCCATGGCTCCAGCTGCATATGTAGCAGAGGATGGCCTTGTCAGGCATCAATGGGAGAAGAATCCCTTGGTCCTGTAAAGGCTCAGATACACCAGAGTAGGGGAATGTGAGGGTGGAGAGGCAGGAATGGGTGGGTAGGGGAACACCGTCATAGAAGCGGGGAGGGGGAGATAGGATAGGGGGTTTCGGGGAGAGGGATGGGGAAAGTGGACATTTGAAATGTAAATAAGAAAAATATCCAATAAAATTGATTTAAAAAAAAACAGATATACTGAACCGGAGAGACAAGAAAGTAGAGAATAGCATCAAACATATTGGCATGGTAGATGACTTTCTGAACAGAACACCATGAGCACAGACTCTAAGATCAACAATTCATAAATGTGACCTCATGAAACTAAGATGCTTCTGCACAGCAAAGGACAATGTCATTTGGACAAAATCACAGCCTACTGAATGGGGAAAGATTTTCAGCTACTGCATGTGTCTAACTACACATGTGATAGAGGGCTAATATCCAGAGAGGAGAAAATTCAAATAATTAGCTATCAAGAAAACAAATACTCTCAATAAAATGGAAAATGGAGATAAACAGAATTCTCAATAGAAGAAACTCAAGTGGCTGAGAAGCACTTAAAGAAATGTTTGACATCCTTAGCCTTTAGGGATATGAAAATCAAAACCTCTTTGAAATTCCTTCTTATACTTGTCAGAATGGCTAAGATCAATAGCATAAGTGACAGTTCATGTAGATGAGGATGTGGATGGAGCAAGGGGAAAACTCCTCCATTGCTGATGGGTATGAAAACTCACACCATTACTATAGAAAGCAGTGTGGCAGTTACTCAGGAGGATGGGAACGATCTACCTTAAAATCCAGCTACATCACTCTTGGCCATACACTCAAAGGACACATCATCATATCGCAAAGACATTTACTTAGCCGTGTTCATTGCTGCTCAATTTACAGTAGGCATGAACTGGAAACATCCTAGATGTCCCTCAATAGAAGAGTGGATAAAGAAAATGTGGCAAAGAAAAAAGAAAGAAAGAAAATGTAGTACATTCACATGATGGAGTATTACTCAGTTATTTAAAAAAATGGCATCATAAAATTTATAGTCAAATGGATGGAACTAGAAAAATAATCCTGAGTTAGATACCCAGACCCAGAAATACAAATATGGTATATATTCATTTATACGTGGATGTTAGTTGCTAAGTAGGTCATAACCAAGCTATAATCCATAGAACTACAGAGAAAAGGTCTAGAGTACAGGACATTGAATATAGATAGGAATGGAATGGGATGGGGGAGGGGAGTTGTGGTAGGGAATATGGGAAGAGACAGATAAAATTAAGGGACATCTGAGTGATAGTATGGAAACTTAATACAATAGAAGCTTCTTAAAATATTTACATAGATGAAGGCAATGTAACAAAATCAACAAATAAAAGTGGAGACAGTCTCTTGTCATTAAACAAAGCTTCCAGTACCAAGACTGAATTATATCTAATTGCATTGTTGGCCAAAGGAGCCCCACAGGAATGCCCAAACAACTCAGGATGTTGCCAAGTCTATAAGTTGCTCCCACAAAGTGACAGCAAGGGCCCATGGCTAAAGGCAACACCAAGACAACAAATTGAAAATTCAGGTATCAAGCTGGTGCCTACATAGAGCCTTCACCCTTATGTTCCAGTGTCTTTGGTAAAGAACAGTACTCTGTACACTATCAAAAGAAAAACATAAACACCAAACCCAACAGGAATCATCTTCTCTGCAGCTGTGTACTACTTGCAAGATATGCTAGGGTACTTGTTACACAAAGCTTGTGAGAGTAAACAACCAATAATTGACTAGACCTAAGGACCACTTCACGAGATGGAACCCATGCCTAAAACTTCTTGGGTGACTGAAAACCTGAGACAAGATATCCTAGTGACCTAAGGTAAAACCAAAATAATACTCGTCTAAGAAAAGGAAAAAATATATAGTAATAAAAATGACTCCAAAGTATACTGTGCTGTACTCATAGATAAGTCCTTGTCATCAGAGAAGCTTCCTCCTGCAGCAGATTGGAGCAAATACAGAGACCCATAGCCAGACATTATATAAAGAGTGGCCTTGGAATACTCAACTCTAAATGGAATGTATTCATCAAATCCCTCCCCTCAGAACTCATAGAACTCTACAGAAGAGGAAGCAGAAATAATGTAAAATTCAGAAAAGATGAAAGACACCAAGAAAGCAAAGCCCTCTAAATCAAGATGAGCAAAGCTCACTTGAACTCATAGGGACTGAAGCATGCACAGGACCTGCATGGGTTTGGACCAGGTCCTCCGTGAYTATATTTTGGATTCCAGTTTAGTGTTTTTATGGGATTCCCAAGTGTATGAAAGACTGGGTCTCTGATTCTTGCGCCTTTTCTTAACCTCTTTTCCTTCTGTTGGTTTATCATGTCCAATATGATGTGGTAGTTTTTGTTTTATTTTATTATATTTTATTTTGTTTTTTTTTTAAATGAATGACTGCAACTAGGGTAAAGATTAACAACTAAATTGTCCTTTATGCCTGCTGGGAGAGGGAAAATCAGTTCTTTCCAGTGGAGAGACACTAGGGATACCAACAACTGTAGGACAGGCCTTATGTTCAGGAATAGTTGACTGACATATAACGGAGTCCACAGGTTTGTGAGGAGGGGTGCATGTGTGTGTGTGTGTGTGTGTGTGTGTGTGTGTGTGTGTGTGTCTGTGTGCTTGTGTGTGTTCTTCTGTGTGTATATTTTATTTAGTTATAATTTGGTTTGGTTGTTGAATTTTGGAGAGGTTGTTTTATTTTGTTTTTTGTTTGTTTGTTTGTTTTAAGGGGTTTCTTGTTTTATTAGGATTTTGTTTGTTGTTTGGGTTTTTTTTGAGAAGTTGGGTGGGTAGAGAAGGGAAGATCTGGAAGAACTTGGGGGAGAGGAAGAATATGATGAAAGTTTAAAATTGTTTTAAATAATGAAAGTATCTTAAAAGTATTGAGATCAGCTAAAGAAAGTGGTGAGGTTCTATCCTTAGATATATATCATAAGAAAAGAAATAACTATTGATCCAAAACCCTACAATGTGAATCTTCAAGGGCCAGCTTATTTCTCTAAGTTACTTTCCAGCCACATAAATGCTATAATTTCTTTGAACATTGAAATGCCATGTAGCCAGCATGCAAATACATGTTAAAGAACTAAGTACATGTTAGAAATCTATGTACATCCAGGGAAAATGGGACCTTGTTAGACATAAATTTATAAATGGCCAAATTATTAAAAAAATAAAATTACCTTACTAATTCAAACACCAAAACAATTTATTACTTTAAATTAAGTTTCACTTGTTCAAGAAATATATATATATATATATATATATATATATATATATATATATATATATATATATATATATATATATATATATATATATATATATATATATACACACACACACACACACACACACACACACACACACACACACACACATATGTATATGTTCATTTGTGGCAACTTGGAAAACACAAGCATTTCCAAGAAGAAGCTCATTCAACTTCAATGTGGTTCGCATTGTGGCTTATGGTTTCCTGTATAATTTAATGAACTATGTATATATGGCATATATGCATTAGCAAACTCTACCTCAGCCAGGCAGTGGTGGCGCATGCCTGTAATCCCAGCACTTGGGAGGCAGAGGCAGGCAGATTTCTGACTTCAAGGCCAGCCTGATCTACAGAGTGAGTTCCAGGAAACAGAGAAACCCTGTCACACACACACAAAAAAAAACCCAAAAACAACTCTACCTGAATCCAAGAATTCCTTCACCCCCAACAAAAATGCTTTTTGTCTCCTTTAATTCCATCCCTGCCCTGTTGTAATTTCTATTGTAGTTCTGACTTATTCTTGAGCTTTCTAAAAGTGGAATTATACAGTAATGTTCTTGAAATTCATCTATGTTGTACATGTCATTGTAATTTACACATTTTTATTGTAGAGTCATTTTCCACAATGTGATTATCATGGTATTCAATTGTATGATCAGCTCCCATCTGGTTTTCCCAAACTCCTATGTCAATGTTGAGTAGAATCTGGAATAAGTAGTAGAGAGCTAAGAAGTATCCTTTGGGAACACAGAATAACTGAAAAGGTGAAAGTTGTAGCACTTACAAACTGTCATGGTTTGTACATGCTTGGCCCAGGGAGTGGCACTACTAGTATGTGTGAACTTGTTAAAGTAGGTGGGTTACTATGCTGTGGACTTTAAGACACACATCCTAGATGCCTGGAAGTCAGTATTCTGCTAGCAGCCTTCATATGAAGATGAAGAAATCTCAAGTCTGCCTGCACCATGCCTGCCTAGATGCTGCCATGCTTCCCACCTTGATGATAATGGACTGAACCTCTGAACCTGTAAGCCAGACCCAATTAAATGTTGTTCTTATAAGAGTTGCTTTGGTCATGGTGTCTGTTCACAGCAGTAAAACCCTAAGACACTTACCTTCCTTCGTTAAAATTTTTGCAAGCAAAGATATCAACCTGGTTTCTAGAACTGTTCCCATAACTTTTTAGAAGACAGAAGGGCATCTGAGTGGCAAAAAGAGCAGATGGTAGTGACTGTTCCAGAGTGCCAGTAAAAGCACCTTTAAATACTGAAGCATTCTTTTCTCCAACTTCTGGAAAGCATTGGTAGCTAGTGCCTATGAATGGAAGAATGCTGACTGGCCCACAGCTACCACAGTCTCTCTGTGTTCAAATAGTGAGTATAAAAGTCAGCACTGCCATCTTTGCCTCAAAGAAAGACAAATCTGAAGGGTTGTACCAAATGAAGAATTGCCTGAATGGACTGGAATCCCTTTGTGTTCATCATCTCCATCTGCATTGTCATACTCCCTTTCACCCACAGAAAGTTGTTCCTGACAATATTCTTGGTACATATTCTGCATGTAAGTGTCACAGTTGCTGAAACGTTTCCTGATAGAATCTAAGCCATAGCAAGCAAGTCAGATATAGTTCTCCCACTGTATTCCTCTGTCTCACTAGATTTTTGATAACTCTGTTTTTTACATTAAGTTACAAATTTTAGATTACTGTGTCCATTTCTATCAAAAAACCATTGGATTTTAGACTGGACTTATGGAACATTTTAAGATCAACTTGAGGTTAAGACTAACCTCTTTCTGTATGAATATCCACTTATTTAAGAACCGTGTGCTGAAAGATTCTCATTTTGCCTTAACATGATTAGGTCATCTACAAATAAAGAAAATGTTCACATTCCTTTTACACATGTTTGTTCTTTTCACTCTCTAAGATAGTCATTATGACAATGAAATGAAGTTGTAAGCAGATATCTTTGCTTTCTTTGGAGGAAATGTTTGGTAGTCCATCTGTGATGTGTTGGCTCRTGAACCCCTTATTAACAACACCAAATGAAAATGCCAAATTCTCCCATATTAATTACCCTCTCTGCATTCATCTGTGTCTTCTGAATTAGTATCATAAGGTTTTAGCCATTGCAGTTTTTAAGCATTCTGTAATATTAGAATAAGTTTTTCTTAGACAGATGTTGAGGTGCAGACCTGTAATCTTCACACTTTGGGAGGCTGAAGTAGAAGGATCAGAGATTTGAGGTCAGCCTCAGAAGTATAGTAACACCCTGTCTCAAACAAATGAACAAGAGGAAATGAGTTATTTTCTTGGTTTTTCTCCATTTGCTTTTCTTCTAGATAGACTTGTCATTGTTGTCATCATCATCAGTCATTTTTGTTTGAAACAGTATATTTCAGTCTAACCTTTAATTCTTTATACATCCAAGAAGGATCATACTGATTCTCCATTTGCTACATTTCAAGTGCTGAGATTACAGGTGTGCACCACCACAGTGGAGATACATACCGAGTACTGGCAAGCAGGCTCCATTGAAACTGTAGTAATCACTTACTCATCACAACAGCCTTCAATAGCCACAAATATAAAATATCTTGTTATAACTCTTATCAAGCAAGCTAATGATCTCTATGACAAGAATTTCAAATCCCTGAAAAAAGAAATCAAAGAAGACCTCAGAAGATGGAAAGCTCTCCCATGCTCATAGATTGGTAGGGTTAATGTTGTAAAAATGGTTATCCTACCAAAAGCAATCTACAGGTTCAATGCAATCACCACCAAGATTTCAACACAGTTCTTCACAGACATAGAAAGAGCAAGTCTCAATTTCATATGGAAAAACAAAAAAAAATCCAGGATAGTAAAAACAATTCTTAACAATAAAAGAACTTCCAGGGGAATCACCATCCCTGACCTCAAACTGTACTACAGAGCAGTAGTGATAAACAAACCTTATGGTATTGGTACACAGACAGACGGGTCAATCAATGGAATAGAATTGAAGACTCATAAATGAACCCACACTGTTATGGACACTTGAACTTCAACAAAGAAGCAAAAAACATACAATGGAAAAAGGAAAGTATCCTCTATAAATGGTGCTGGTCCAACAGGCAGTCTACATGTAAAAAATTTTTGTACTAGGATCTAATGATTTTTTTTGAACTTCCTTGGTATCTGTTGTTACGTCTCCCCTTTCATTTTTTATTTTGTTGATTTGGATACTGTCTCTTTGCCCTCTGGTTAGTCTGGCTAAGGGTTTATCTATCTTGATTTTCTCAAAGAACCATCTCCTAGTTTTATTGATTCTTTGTATAGTTCTTTTTGTTTCTACTTGGTTGATTTCAGACCTGAGTTTGATGATTTCCTGCCTTCTACTCCTCTTGGGTGTATTTGCTTCTTTTTGTTCTAGAGCCTTCAGATGTGCTGTCAAGCTGTTAGTGTATACTCTTTCCAGTTTCTTTTTTGGAGGCACTCAGAGCTATGAGTTTTCCTCTTAGTACTGCTTTCATTGTATCCTTTGGGTATCATGCCTTAATTTTCATTAAATTCTAAAAAGTCTTTAATTTCTTTCTTAATTTGGTTTGGATGGTGCCATGTTGCCTTGGTTTCTGTTGGTAACGTTCTTGTGTTTGCCTTTCACCATCTGGTCATCTCTGGTGTTAGTTGGTCCTGCTATCTCTGGCTAGAGCTTGTCCCTCCTGTGGGCCTGCAAGCCTTTCTCAGCACCCTTGGGAGACCAGCTCTCCCCTGGCACAAAGGGCTGTGGTTCATCCCAGCTCCAAGATGCAGATGAAGCCCAGAAGGACCCTTTCCCAGCTGCTCTGCCACTTATGTGTTCCCTGTGCTCCTGGTGGTACCCACCTTGCACAGTCACCAGAGAGAAAATGGTGGTCTCACCTCCAAAACCAGGAGTCAAAGCACTCCCTGGAGACTAATTCTCCCCTGGCATTGACAGCTGTGGAGCAGCCCAGCTCCTGGGTGTAGGAGCCCAGAAGGACCCTGTCCCAGCTGAAAGTCTTAACTTTTGATTCTGTGTGTGTGGTGTGGTGTGTATGTGTGAGTACATATGTGTATGCAGACATGCATGTATATGTTGAAGCACATGTGTGGAAGTCAGAGAACCACTAAATGGGAGTTGGTTCTTTCCTTCCATCTTGTTTTGAGGCGGGGACTCTGATACTGTTTCAGCACCATGGGCTATGTACTCCAAGCGAGCTGGCTTGTAAGAGTATGTAAATTCTCTCATATCCACCTTCCATCTTGTCTTATTGTATCTGATGTCTATATATGGGTTCCAGGAATCGAATTCTGGTCATTCGATTTGTGAAGCAAGCATTTTTACCCACTTAACCACCTTCTTGGCCATTTCTGTTTTCATAGATAGATGGAATTTTCTATTATATATTGGATACTGTGGATGGTATGATTTAAAGATTTTGCATTCTTTTATCCTCCATGAAATATTTTTTTGGTTTTGTTTTAGCAGATACATAAATGACTAGCTTATAACCTTGAACTTGTGAAGGCTTGATTTTACACTTTGTCAGTATGGATCTGTTTCATCCTTAGTCTCATGGCTAAGCCCAGTCTTATAAAGATGTTTAATGGCTCAGCTAGAGTACTTTTTCTGGTGTTTCAAAAGAAATCCCCAAGTGCTTACTACTATCATGAAATTATTCTCTCTCTCTCTCTCTCTCTCTCTCTCTCTCTCTCTCTCTCT
>BDUI01001217.1:94029-127153 GCA_002335545.1 Apodemus speciosus
AGCCTAGGGGTTTTCAGTTCTACTTCCTCTGTAGCACAACAGCCTTAACCTGGAGGACTTAACACTACTTTCTTTCACCTTGCACTTCAGTTCCACAGAACTCTCCTCCAACTGCTGGGATGAGCAGGGGTGAGGTCTGCCAACAGTAAAAAGGAAGGCATATCCTGCTAGAACAGGACAGTTCTACGTGGAACCTCCTTTCTTTGGTGGACTGACTCCCTACTCTTACCATGCAAGCTATTTCCAGGATACTGGAAGCCACTGGTTCTCAAGCTTCCTAATGCTGTGACCTTCCATACAATTCCTCCTGTTGTGGTGAGCCCTACCCATACAATTATTTCCGTTGCTACTTCATAACTGTATTTTTGCTAGTGTTATCAATTATAATGTAAATAATTTTGGAGATAAAAGTTTGCTGACTGGGCGTGACCCAAAGGTTGACATCCCTGCTTTAAGACTCCTGAGTTATACAGGCTATGAAAATAGGAAATTTATATGAGTGTTTAAAGGGGTGACTCACAACTAGGAGCAATTCTGAGCCAAAGGGGACATCTGACAAGATTTCTGTTTTCTACAAATGAGAGGTGCCAGGAACACCAGGGATGTCACTAAATAACCTACAATGCATAGGGCATCCCTCGCAATAAAATGGTACAGAGTCCCAAACGCAATAGTCTTGAGTGTGAGAAACAGCGCTTTAAAGTTCCTCATCATAGGTGACCCTTGGATGTTTCGCATTATCTGAAGTTTAAACCTAAGGAAAAGAAAATGCTAGATGAGGAATCGTTGAATTACAAATTACCACCAGAGGGCGCAACAGCACAAGTAATAATCCAACCTCTCCTAGCATTTCCAAGTCCTCTCAGCTTTCCACCCTGGGGAATTATAATGACCATGCTTTTTAAACAGAATTCTCACCTTTTTTGTCCACAGTCATTTCCCTTTATTCAGGAGTAAATGTATCATATACCATCCATACATTGATATTGCTCTCTGTGGACATTAATTTCCACACTAAGGACTGGAAGATAATCGTGGGATGACTTCTCACCTTTTAGGTGCTCACTATTAACCATTACCTATGTTTTTATGCAACTAAATTAAGATAAGCAACCACTAAAAGTCAGCCAAGAAGAAAGACACCTTAATCAGAGATGGAGGGGTGGGAAAATCTGCTAGCTTCTTGACTTCATCTTCAGCTAATTTATCATTGGGCCTCTTGGCTACCTAAAAGACAGAAAATTTCAAAAGTGCTTTATCTTTATAATAGATGAGTCCTGACATTCAAACCACTAGTGAGCAGTGTTGTGGGCAAGTCCTAAGACAATAATTGTCCAGTGAGGGTGGCTTTGCCCCCAGGGGACATTTATGCTTGGATGTTTCCTTTGGTGTCACATTTGAGGGATGCTACTGGCACATAGTAGGTAGAGGACAGACATGCTTCCGGATATCYTATCTTAGTAGGGCAGCCCTCAGAACACAGAATAATTCAGCCTCAAATATGATTAATGCTTCAAAACTCTATCTGGGAGGAAGAGGCATGCAAAGAGATTTCCCTTTTATCCTCCAACTGAGTAGGGGGTGAGGAAGGTGCTATGATAAATCAACTTGGACTTAGCTCTCAGAGTCAGGAAGGCAAGATGGGTAAAGCTAAAAGACAGGTAAAGGGTGAGTTTCCCATCCTGTGGAGCTGCCCGTATTACTCTGGGCTCCTCACACTCACAACTGTGAGAAAGAAACCTACTCCTCGCCACTCCAAATGACCCATCTGGATCTCCACAACCRGAGGCAAAGCAATAGTAATATTCTAGCTAGCAACATAGTATACATACATCCTCTGTGTGTATATGTGTTACACACTCAGTATTTCCAGAACTGCTCCATTTGAAATATATTTGCTGTAAGCCCACCATGTTTTGCCTTTTCTGCAAGTGCCTCACCTCTTCCTCACATCACTCTCTTCTCTATCCTTCTCTTCTTCCCTCGGGCTCCAAATGACTTGCCTGCTTCCCAGAAGATAGTCACAGTCCTACAAACATACACAGCCTTACAGCCTTTTCTCATTTCTTGCCTAAACCAAACTGCCTCTGTGTGTGTGTGTGTGTGTGTGTGTGTGTGTGTGTGTGTGTGTGTGTGTTGTCCCATTCTACAATATATTCATCATATAAATTTACTACGATATGTCAGGTATGGTAATGAACATTCTCCCACCTGGCAAATAGGAGTTCTAGCCCAGGCTACATGAGACTCTTTTTAAACAAACAAATAAAAAACATAATTGCACTTTCATTTACGGTCTATCATCTCTACCCAACCAATTGTCAATTTTATGAAGTTAAAAAAAAATAACTGTCTTGCTTACCAGTGTATATTCACTAAATGAAATACTACTCTCCATTAGAATTATAATTTATGCCACATATATAATTTCATGTTCTCCTGGACAGATTAATAAAGTAAAATATGTACATGGAATTAATTTTTCTCTTCATTTAAGGTAAATTTTCCTTCCTTAAGGCAAGGATTTTTTTTTTCCTGAAACAGAGCATCATGTATCCCAGGTTAACCTCAGATTCCCTATGTAGCCACAGACAACCTTGCTTCCATCCCCAGGATTCTAGGATTACAGATGTGCCAACATGCCCAGTTTTGAGAAGTGCTAAAGGTATAATCATACATGCTGGGCGAACATTCTATCAATTGAGCTATATCATGCCTGGTAGAGCATTGCTTAAAATTTGAGATAGTTAAGCCAGGCTTGTTGATACTCGTGCCTATAATCCCAACAGTCAAGAGGCAGGTGGATCTCTGTGCATTCAAACCAGCAAGGGCGAGATGGTGAGCTTCAAGCCAGCCAAAAGTGAGACTGTGTCAACAACTAGACATTTTACATTCTTTTTTTTTCCAATATTAACTTTTTAAAATGTACTGTGGAATTTAGTTAAGCACATCAAAAATTCTCACATTTAAGTACCTCAAAGCCACGTGTGCCTAGAGGCTACAAATACTGCAGACACGTACCATATAGTAGACCTTCCGGTACGTGTTTGTTAAATATTCTTTTATACTACTTTGATTCACCCATATTATGGGAATGATAAGGTAATAATGTCCCACTACTGACATTGCCTAATTATCTTAGCCTTTTGTTTGGCATTTACATTGTTTCCGATTTTCAGTTTTTGGAAAAACCACGCAATTAGCATCTGGTCCAAATCCCATTTTCCTAGGAATAAATTCCCACAAAATACGGCACATTTTGCTAAATAAGCCCACTTGGCCTTCTAGTAGTTCATATTTGGTTATTAAGGACTCTTCTGCAACTCTAGAAGGGCATGTACTACTGACGATTGTAACCGCAGAAATACTAAGGGTACTTTTATCATGCTAGGAACAAATTAAGGTTCATAAATGCCAGGCTGACACAGAGCTGAGTGAATCTATATTTTCAAAACAATTTCTCACCCTCCATTTTAGTTTTTAAAAAGTGGGAAGAAAATGAAAGCTAAAGGGAAAAAAAAAGAAAGAAAACCGAAAACTGAGGGTCCCCATTCAGTTCTGGACCCTCCCGGTGCCCAATAGGCACTCAGCTCTCTGCTGGGACCGCCCAAACAAACAAACTCCCTTCCCATGCCGCCCTTGGCTCTGTGTAGCCAGACACGACGTGACATCACGTCTAAGGCGGGACTTCCGTCTTTCTAGCCCCATACCGGAAGCGAGCTCCTTGTTGCCCAGGCAACACCCCCCTCCTCCTCTCCTCGTGTCACTCCCCACCCCTTTCTCCCGCCCCTTCCTGCTCCCCACTACAAGAGCTAGGTCCGTTGTTGCCCACCGCCCGAGAGCTGCAAGCTGCGTGCCCACGAGGTGACTTCGGGGGCTAATGGGTTGCTTTTGGGGAATAAGGGAGTAGCGTGGCGGCCCCGGGCCTGAGTGCCTCAGAAGATTGGAGTACTGTCTTGGCGCTCACGCTGTGGCTTTCATTACCATCACCTGGCAGCACGAGGTGGTTTCAGAGACCCATGAGAGTCCCAAACCCTAAGAGATTGTTAAAAACTAGTTCTAATATATGCTATCAACCCCATGTGCTTCCTAATCCTTGGATGCCTGCTGAGAATTCTGTTCCCAGGCCCCAACTTCAGACTATTTCAGTTCAGATCTTGAGAAGTGAGGCTCAAGCATGGAAAAGTTCGGTTTGTTTGTTTGTTTGTTTGTTTGTTTGTTTTTTATAAACTCACAATAATTCTAAATGTGCTGTGGATCACAATTTTGCAGTCGGTCTATCAGGACACATTCTTGCAGAGATGTCTAAGATACTGGCTCATTTACAAAAACAAAACAAACAACGAAAACCCGAGTTATCTTTTGTTCCCTCTTGCAATTTTTGAGTTCTGTAGGTCAGAAGTCTTAGTGGATATTATCTTGACAACATTTGATGGTTGCTGTAGCCAGAGTTCTGAATCATTTTGCCTTTTTTTTTCTGAAATGATTGTTACAAATTCTTTGCCTAGATTAGCCTCTGGCCTCAACTGTTGTTGGGGTTTTTATTTGGGGGGAGGGGTTGTTCGTTTGTTTTTGTTTTGTTGTTTAACTAAAAGCGAAAACATTTACTCAGAATCTTCAGATAAAAGTTAATAACACAAAGCCTCAATGAATTGTGAGGTTGTGATACTATTTGAAAGTACAGTTTGTCAAGTGTACTTATAATGTGTCATGATAATAGTGGAAATGGCAGTGAGAAGAGAAACGATGTACATATGCGTTGGGTCATTCTAATAACTGCAGGTTCAAGGTAAAGTGCATGTTCCCTTCTGTTGACTCCTGGACTGGGGGGAAAAAAGAAATCCAAGTTGCAGCGAGACGTTTGCATCCTGAAACTGTTTTACAGCTGGCAGAGGTTTATTTGGTGTTTCTTAAAGTCCAACATTTAAAGAGAAGTTAAGATAAGAAGGATGGCAGGAAATTAAACATGGCTGGAGGATAGATAAGAAAGAGTTCACAAGCACACTATAGAACTCTCAGAATTACTACTTTATGTTGGGAAAGCCACCCAGAAAGCACTTAGACAAGTGAATGCAGACTGTAACCTTTAAGGCCAGATGAATTGAAAGTATATTAATATATTTAGACATTTGGAACTTCTTACTGATTTTTTAGTTACTACCGCTTAATAATTTGGGGGAGAATGGGTAGGAGAGAATATTATCAGAATACAACAGACAATCTCAACAATTCCAGTAGCCTCCAAAGGCAGAAGATTATACCTGTTATTTTCTCTGGTGGAAGAAAAATGGGACCTCTAAAAGGAATAAATTGTAGCATCTATCCCCTCCAAATAAGTGCCCAGAGCAAGTACAGTATGCAGAAAAGAAATTGGCGTAGAATTGTTAGAAATATGTTTATGGAATGTAAGTTAATATAATTCACTGGAAAGATAAAAGTGGCCTGAACTGCCATAATTACTCAAGTTTTTTGTTTGTCTGTTTTGGGGGATTTGTTTTGTTTTTTTCTGCTGTGCCAGAAAGAAAACAAAAAATTTTTTTGAGTAATTTTCAGTGTGTACTCTATTTGGCCCTGACTCTTTTATGGTCACACTTAGATTTGTTGTATAAAATACATAAATGAGACGAATGCCATCTGTTTCGTTTGAACTGGATTATCACTGCCGTTCTCTGTTGTCCTGTTTTGTTTTGTTTTGTTTGTTTCCCATTCTCCCATTACCTGTGATGTTTCTGAGTCAGAGTGTCTTGCTCTTTCTTGGGCTCCTAGTTCATTTCGGATTGACACTAGCTACATAAAGGATTCAGCGGAATTTCAAAGTAAACCATTCACAAATCTTTATCACCCTTGCTGATAAATTAAACAGTGCCTTTCTGTGGGTGGAATGTGATTTGTATTTGTGGGGGAGGGTGTCAATAATTGTTAACTATACCCTTTCAATCTCCTCCCCACCCCATGCCTTCCTTTTAACAATACTTTTGCAACACCCAGGCAAGCATAAACTGGAACCTGGAATTGAGAAAGTGTAAAGGGGTTAAATAATACTTACTCATCTCCTTCCATCGTGAGCTTTAAAGGTGGCTGTTACAGAGGGAAACACAGTCAGCTGCTTTACACTTGTAAGCAGGCCCTGGGTACAGCTGAAGATGGAGTTTGGGGAGCTGACAAGGTAGCCCAGTGGGTAAAGGCACTTGTCACCAAAGCTGACACATGCACACAATAAACCAATGTTCTTGTTTTAAAAGCGGAGCTTGGACTCCTCCTGTGGTGGAAGTAGGCCATTTGGGCTCATGCCATCTTTAATGTCTAAATGACTAAGTAGGGACCATACAAAGCAATAGGAAAAAAATCCATGAGGGAGAGCGTCAGGCCGGATATGCTCAACCAAGTATAACAACCAGCTAGGGGTGGCATCAGGACAGCAAGAGTAGGAGGGCCGGAAACAAGACTGTCAGAATCCCCGTTTTTATCATTTTCCTCATTGAGCTAAATACTGGTATTTATACCATTCACAGGCATCTCCAGTGCGCTGGCACTACATGTTCAGGAAGATCTCTTACAATCACACAGGAGCTTCTGTTACTCAGGGCACCTTCATTTACTTTATTTTGGTCCCCAGCATACTCCTTTGTAGCAGGCCGTGTGTTCTGATGGTCTTAATTGCACCCCAAATTGTCAGTGTGGCTCAAAGCCAAATCAATGGGGACTGCAACAGAAAAAAAAAAATGTTGACCCTCCAGGCTGTAGACACAAAGACTACTATAATAAATGATTTTGAATATCTTCCTTTGCAAAACTAAAAGCAAATGAACTTTCATGTATTTAATTTTCAAAATTGTACAAAGGAGGATAAAGCAGAAAGCAGATTGGTGTTATAGAATATGCATTATAGTTCTGAAGAGGGCTTGTGGTTTTATTTTACTTTCTGGTTGCCATGATACATTCTACATCCTATAATTATAAGGTTATAAATATTCAAGAAAAAAAAGAAAGGGTATACAAATATGCAGTGAAAAGCATACATATGATACCACCGCCTTTCAACAAAGCATTATCATAGGTGGAATTTTTTTATCTGAGGGGAAAAAAATGACAAAACTCCCAACTGTTGTTCTTCGTGTATAGTTGGGCATTTAAAAATATGGCTTTTCAAGCAAGCAGCACCACTGCAGAACAAATGTGCTTTCTTCCCCCCTTTTGCTTTTTTGCCTTAGAAAGGCCGTATGGGAAAATATATCATTCAAGACTGGGAGGCTCTGTCTTGTCTGTAGGCCTCAGCGGTGGTTAGTGAATGACCTCAATGCCCTTGTGGTTTTTTTCCTCCCTCCTTTGGTGGTTGAGGACAGACAATGAATGGTCTCTGTATTCCCCAGAGCTCAGCTGGGTGGTGACCATGATGCCATTGTGTTGGCTGTGGAGGGCTGCCCAGTTTGCAGAGCCGCGGATCCGGCCTTCCCTGACATTGCCAATCGCTTTTCTCTCAGTTCTACCAGCCCTTCAGAAGCAAACTTGTTCAGTCCCTGAAGGCTTGTTCCAGAGAGGAGGAGACTTGGGTCGAGGGAGTGAAAGATAAAATGGAACCTGCTGCCCCCATATGCTTGCTTTTCTTGAGATAAAAGTGCTGCTGCAGTGCCTGGGAGTAGCGCAGTGTTAGCTTTACCAGGGATGTTAAATGTTCTTGTTAAATCCTTAACCAGCCGCATTCGCAAAGGAGCAGATTCCCTTTGCAAGGAAGACTGCGCCTTCCAGGTTTATCTCCTGAAAACTGCCCTGCTTGCTTCCTCGTGGTGCCGTCTACCAATGACGAGTCTGCACCGGAGATCATGGCCCTCCTCATGCTTTAGATTGATACTGTTGTACAAGGCTTCTTGTTACTACTTTTTAAAAAGAAATTTTATGTGTAGGAGTGTTTTGCTTGCATGTATGTAAGTGTGCTACACTCATATAGTGCCAAAGGAAGCCAAAAGATGCAGGTCCCCTGGAGATGGAGTCAGGGAAGGTTGTGAGCCACTGTGTGGGTTCTGGGAATCTGAAAGAGCAGTCAGTTCTCCAAACCCCTGAGTCATCTCTCCAGCGCTTGTTGGTACTTCTGATAAAGTCTTTATATGTCTAAGAAGAGCTTTAATAAATGTTCCAATTTCCTTACTTATTAATAGAAACGTTTGTCCCCCACTTGCCCCAAATATTAGAGATCATTTACCAAGATTACAGTTGATCATAATTTCTTTTTTGTTTGTTTGTTTCTGATAGTCTTAAATAGAGCCTGAGAATTTGTGAAAGATAAGAGAATTACATGATTTCTCCACTGAGTTCCGAATAGAAAGCGAAGACCATTTGGGACGCCCAGTATTCTAAGGATAGAACATACAAGGTATTATCATATTAACTTAAAACTGTGGTCAACAGGAGGGTAGGAGTTCAGTTTATATGTTTGAAAGGTGAGAAATTGTTTTGTCGTGTTTTTCAAAGCAAAATTGAACATTAACATTACATAAAAAAAATCAGTGCATGTGGCCCACAACCCTAAAATATTTCCTGTCTGGACCTTTGCTGAAAAATTCTAGTATAAAATATGAAAAGTGATACTAGAAATCCTGAGCTAAGAATTATAAAGCTCTGTGCAAATTGCTGTGCCTTCTTGACATGTTTCTCTGTGCTTTATCTTATTCGAGTTTGAGAGGTTTCTCTGTAAATTCAAATCTTGACTCTTCAAAGTTATTAATTTGAAGATCTGTAGGATCTTAGGGGTCCAAAAATTTAAAAGAATATGACAGATTGGTTTGGGAAGTCAGGAAGAATAAAATAAAGCCCAGAATGCAATGAGCATCTCTTACATCCAGCTCCAGTGAACTCTACTTGCTGAAGGATGGCACCAATTTGATTATAAGTATTCCAGCAGCCAAAACTAATTGAATTGCTCTTCTCCTTGGGATTCAAAGCAAACAAAATTGCTAGCAAAGTTCTGTAGTCTATCATTGACATAAGTTGCTTTTTTTCCTTTATGGCCTAAGTGTTCAGAATGTCTGGTAGCTGGCTGGGGGTCTGGAACTCTGTAGAGCGCTTGCTTAGCTTGTACAAGGACCTTGCCTCTCCTCAGCATGGCTTACAAGGAATTTGATTAGTTCCCTATGTTACCTTCTTGCTGGTGGGATACACCAGGCTCGAGGTGAACCTCTTGTGGTTGGGAAGTTGAAATCCACTTTCTTTAGTGAGCAACGATGATTTTTTTTCTGGCTTACAGAAATATTTTGAGTGAGCAATGAATGATCCCTATTACATAGTATCACTGCAACCCTACTACCTAATTATTTGTTGAACCCAAATCATAAGCAACCTTTGTGCAAAGTAGAACTCCTTTGAAGCCCTTTTTGATCACAGCCCTTGACATTTGAGCTGCTGGGAAAATGTCACTAATTACCCTTGAGCGTCTTCAGGGGTTACTGCCTTTCTCATGACGCTTAAATGTCTAGCTTTAGCTGAAGAGCCTCTGCTGTCTCATAATAATTCTGCTGTTTCAGAATATGCTAGCACCTTTAAGGCCAGCTTGGATCTTATATAAGTCAGAACAGTATTTGGCCTGTAATAAATGTCCATTCACAGTGGGGTTTATTAAATGTGAGTTCGTCAGACTAGATTCACATGTGTCATTTGCAAGGCATAAAATGACATCTATATTTCAAGCACTTTGGTTTGCTTTGCTTGTTTCTTTTGAGACAGGATCTCAGTATGTAGCTCAGGCTGGTCTGGAACTTGGGGCTGTAGCCCGTGGCCTCAGACTTTCATTTCTGCTTCAGACTCCTGAGTACTGGGATCACAGGCACGCACTACTGCACCCAGCTAAGATGCCAAGCTCTTAATTTCCAGGAGACACACGATGGCTCTTGGACTTTTCTCATTTAATTCCGATGCTATTTGTTAATCAAAAAACAAATTTGATTAAGACACACATGAGTTCACTTTAATGTCATTGTGTGCTGCAGGCACTGAAAGCTCTTCAGGTTTCGGCGGTAGAAATATGAAACCTAGCTTTAATGAATTAGCCACTTACAGGCTTCGCCTTATAGTTTAGCACTTAAGTATGCACTGATTTCTACTATAATTTCATTTGCATTTTATTTTGTTGGATGGTAACACACCCAATTACTGACTATTTTCTATTTCCTCTATAGCCTATAAAGAACATTAGCTGTTAGCTGAATTTCCAGGAAATGGGCCCTGTTTTAAACCTTTAAATTACAGTTGAAAAGTAGATTGATTCAACTTAAACACTCACTGCATTTGATAACTTTCTCCTGTTTTCCATCCACCGTGTGTGTGCATAGCCCTAAATTTAGCAGGTACGGACTGTGTTTAAGAGAAGTGTGCAGGGTGTCATGTTAACCCTCTTAGCAATACCCCCATCTGAAAGCTTGTTACATTTCATTATGAATGGTTTTTCCTTAAGCTAAATCTGGTAGCAATAGATATAGTCAGTGTGACATCTTAGTTTTTAAACATACTCATGAAAACATTTCATTGAGGTCACAAAATATGTCAGTTTTATTTTTAATGGTTTGAGGGTTTTTTGGATCTATGCTCTCGCTAAGTAAATAAGACAAGTAGGGCTTCTTCCGTAAGTATCACATTTTTTGTGCTTTTGTTTCATATGATCTTAAATTTGCATGCATTTTAAGATACTATTTTTGTTAACTGTTTTGACACAAGATTTCTGTAGCCCAGAATGACCTTGACCTTGAAGTATGGATTATCCTCCTGCCTCAGCCTCCCAAGCTGGAATTACAAGTATGCACCACCACACCAGATGTAACTTGTTAAAAGTACATTCTGGTGTTGCCAGGCATTTTAGAAACTCCTTGTTAAGGAGAAGGAATTAACTTTTAATTTATTACTAGTGTGTATGTGTATGTGCACAGGCCGAGGTCAGAGGACAACTTTTGGAATCTTTCCACTGTGGGTTCCAGGTCATCAGTGTGGTGTGATGACCTGCTCAGCGGCTTACCAGCCCTAACATTTATTTCAACTGGGTTGTAAAAGATGTGTAGGTAATCTCTGCCATGCCTATGGAGCCTTCTTCTGCAAGGAAGCAGGGTGGTTAAGGAAAGAGTATTGTATGAAACCAAAACCAAAGTTGAGGCTGGAGAAACGTTTTGTTGGAAGAAGCTTCTACAAGCCCCAAACTTAAGGCTTCTAGTCAGTTGGAAAGATAGAGTATGTTCAAGCTTCAAGACAGCCCAAGATTGGGCTGGCAAGATGGCCCCATGGGTAGAGGTGCCTACCACCAAGCCTGACAACCTGAGGGAATGAGAACTGACTCATTCACATGTGACTTCCATACTCACATGCCAYGGCACACACACACATATCATATATAAGAAAGGTTCAAAAAGAAAAAGAGAAGCCAAGGKTATTTTAAATAGACATTTGCCTATGCTTACAACTAGTAGGCTGATRGTGGTGGCTCATGCCTTTAATCCCAGCACTTGGGAGGCAGAGGCAGGTGGATCACTGAATTCAAGGCCAGCCTGGTCTACATAGAGAGTTCAAGGCAGCAGGAGCTGTCACACAGAAACCCTGTGTCCAGAAAAAAAAAAAAAGGAAGGAGGGAAAGGGGAAAAAACTAGTAAAGTAATATTGTAAGCTTGGAGCCCTTGCTCTAACATTCATTATTTTGTATACTGCTATTACTAAATTATGTGGTTATGGTTATTTTCATAGACTTTTCTTTGAGTAAACAAGTAGTGGAATGCAAAATGAGGCAGGGTCCTTTGACTCAATCATACCTAAGGGAGATTGCTCTTCTCCAGACCACAAGATCACAACCCAGGTAACAGGTTCTTGTTACATGATGATCAGGCATGATGCTGGGATAAGGAACAGCCTCTTAGGGGCTATTTTGAAGACCATGGAATAGCTGTGACTGTCCTATAGCAGTGGTGAAGAAATGTTCTTACTGTGTTTGTGTTTGTCTTTTAGTTCCCACCGACTTTTGCAATCAGAGATAACAGCAATGGTAAGATTACCTGTTTTTCTTAATGTATGTAGTCATTCCAAAAGCCACTGAAATCTGTAACACTTCTGGCCTGAGTGTTTGAGATAAGGGCCACTTAGCCTGTCTATCAGACAACTAAAAGTAAAAATACCTTCTTATATGATATTAGACATATGTCTCAAGACACTTGAGGAATGGACTGAGTCAGCAGATTAGTGGGAAATAAGAGAAGGAATCCTAACACGGTCATTAGAATGAGCAGGCCATTTCTAACTTGGAGCTAGTACAGATAGCCAAGATAACAAATGTCAGGACTTTTATCTTTCCTTGTCTTTTCAAAAAGTACACAAAGGACTACTTGGGAAGAAGAACATTAGGAGTGGGACGGAGTGAAGCCAGGTAATCAGGGGTGACTACAACCAAAGTAGTCATGTGCTGCATGAAGAGGTCATTATGAAACTGTTGTTACATATGCTAATTCATAAAAAAACTTAAAGTCAACTCTTACTATAAATAAATACTGTGAATAAAATAAAAGTATTTTTCGTAGAAGATAATCTTTGTCTCTCTCCTCAGTGTCTTTGTTTCTTTTCCTGTTGTTGTGATAAAATACAATAGACAGGAAAAATTATTTTGTCTCACAGTTCAAAGGTACCGTTCATTGTGTCAGTAATATTGCATACACAATCAGGAGCGTGGGGTGATGAATGCATGCTTCTGTCCTATTTATATAGTCTAGTAACCCTATAAAGGAATGGTGCCATCCACTGGAAAGATCTTCCGGACTCAATTAACATAATCAAGGTAATCCCCCACAAGTGAACCCAGAGATCTGCCACCCTGATGATTTGAGATCCTGTGAAGTTGTCAACAGTAATCACATTATGTAAGCCCCCATCACCTGCAGCTATTGTCCTGTGGGGACCTGAAGTACAGAAAGTTAGGAAATATATTACATTTGCCCTCTGTGGTGAGCACAAACCTATTTTACACTTTTGTTTTTAAGCTTAGCATCCTTGTGGAAAGGAGTGTGGTGGTTTAAATGTATAGGTTCATGTATTTGACCACTTGATCCCCAGTTGGTGGCACTGTTTGGGGGAAGTTCTGGGAAACTGTAGCCTTGCTAGAGGAAATACAGTGTGGGCTTTGAGAATGTGTAGCCTTGCCCCACTTCCAGTTCCCTATCTCTACTTCAAGTTTAAGGTTGAAGCTGTGATCTCAGCTTTCTGCTCAGGCCACTGTGCCTGCTKCTTGCTGTCATGCCTCCTGGCCATCATGGACTCAAACCCTCTGGAACTGTAAGCCCTCTAACTCTTTCTTCCTTAAACTGTTCTTGCTCCTGGTATTTTATCACAGCAACAGAAAAGTAACTGATAACACTCAGTAAATAGCTGTTGGTTAGTTGGTTAAACATTTGAAGATTCTCTAGAGATCGAACCATTTGATGTCTGTCTTATATGTCCATTCCATAGGCCTCAAAATGGAAGGCTACTGCATCTTGGTATTCTCACCCAGTATATGCAAGATACTGGCAACATTATCATCATGCAATGCTTTGGATGCAAAGCCACCAGAATGCCTACAGAAAGTTCAGGGATTCCTATTTCACTTCCCCATGGTTCTTCCCTCATGGAGTTCTTCCCTGGAACTCTCTTGCTTATGAGGCTGGGCATCCTTGCAACTCTCAAGGCCAGCACATGGCGTTGCRGGAKTCTCCCWACAGTATTTCCCATCCCAATAGCCCTGGGCAGCCTCTGCACAATAGCAATAGAACCCAGGCATCCAGAAGAGAAAATGAAGCACTGTGTGAGGAGGAAGAGCTGGAGTCAGATTCAGATGATGAAGTGGAGTGYGACCTGAGCAATATGGAAATCACTGAGGAGCTCCGCCAGTACTTCGCCCAGACTGAGAGGCACAGAGAAGAGAGAAGTAAGTTCAGACCTGTTACCTGGTGTTCCCTTAACTGCCCTGATGTTTACATCTCTTTTCTTTTCTAAGATACCGAGTTATTTTATAACTTTTCATTTCGGTGCAGTTAATAATACAAATCTGGTCCTAAGCCTAGAAAAACTATGGTGATGTTGTACCTCAGTTATATTTAGTCCTCAGAGTTGGTTTATATAGAACTGTTCATTTGAGTTCCTAATAACACATCTACCATTTTGTGAGCATCAGACCTTGAGCCAGATGGAATGTGTATGTGGGCATGCATGTATACCTTCTCTAATCCACATAGCAGACCCTCAAGGCAGGAACCTCACTTTACAGATGAGAAAAGTAAAGCTTTAAGAGGTTAATGAGCCAATCGCCCACTTGCTATTAGGATTCAACTCTTACCGACTGTACTCTGCAATGCAGCTTTCTCTGTGCTGTGCTTCTCCCTGACACAATGAGGTTTCCCAAATGCTGTCCTGTGGGACACAGCTCAGAGCTGCTCCTCTACAGCTCCCTGCAGGGTACAGTCAGTGTGAACCTAAACAGAATAACAAAGAACCTCCCGTGTACAGCTTTCCTGTTTGCGCCACACAGAGCTTTGCACAGTAAGTCCCAAAGCAGGAATTTCTCTATTTAAAATTGTCACTGTTCGTCAGACCATTGTTGTTATCATCATCATCATCATCATCATCATTATTATTATTGTTATTATTATTATTATTACCCTTGAAAATTTACAAATACTTCTTTTCCCATTATAACTAATAGTCTGTCTGAAAATGCCTTTCAGTGGGGTCTCATTGTGTATTTTATGTAGAATTGTCATTTGGTTGTTTAATTTATTGAGTTTTTGAGATGGTCTTCCTATATGGCCCAAATTGACCTGGAACTTCTGATCCTTCTACCTTAGTTTCCTGAATACTAGGGGTAAAGATGTATACCACTATAGCCAGGTTCTAACCTAGAATTTTCTAATAAACTGAGTCATGGAAGCTTCAACATAAGAACGTTTCATTTCCATTTTAAAATGCCTGTGTCCTCTTAACAGTAGCCTTTATTGGTCCCCGGTGGACGCCAGGACTGAGCAGCAAGCTTTGGATAAAGTATCATTTCCTTTAGTATCTGCTTGTGATTCTTCTTTAAACCCCTTGTTCTCTTCAGTTTACCAGTTTTCTTCTGATGAAACTGTTGATTTATTTGGCACATATTAGAAAGTATATTCAGGGGCTAGAGAAATAGCTCAGTGGTTAAGAATACTTGTTGCTCTTGCAGCGGACCCAGGTTCCATTCCCAGCGCTCACATGGCAGCTCCCAACCACCTGTAACAATTCCGAGGGATCTAGTGCCCTCTGACCTTCAGGGGCATGAGGCATAAAAATGATACACAAACATACATGCAGTGGAAAAAAAAGTATATCCAAACAACTATATGAAAGCAATAGTTCCTGTTTTGCATAGAATACATTTCTTTTTTATTATGTTTATTTATTTATTTATCAGTGGGAGAGCATGCAGGTCAAAGGACATACTTGCCAGAGTTGGTTTTCTCCTTCTACTATATGGGTCACTGATTGAACTCTGGTGGTCATCAGGCTTGATGACAAGTGCCCTGACCCACCAAGAACCCCATGGAGTATATTTCTTTCCTTGGTCCCCAGAAGTAAAGTGTAGCTTTCCTCAGAATTCATACAAAGCAGTAATGTATCTAATCTAGACATACACTGCAAATGAAGAGGTAAGGTGTTCAGGCATGTTCACATGTAATTGGTATGCTGTGAGTTGCAATGTGGGTTAGAGAGCACAGGAGTCTGTAAAATATTACTTTCGAGAAAAGGCATACCTGAATTTTTAAACTTAAGACTTCAGAAGTAGTCAATCAACAAGAATATGTCATTTAGACAGTCCATCATTATCAGTGAGCTGCCTTCAGCCTGGACAGCAAGTATGCACTTGTCTGTGAGTTCTATTCTTCCCAATGATTAACATCTTTAAATGATGAAAGCACAAAACTTGAAGTGGGTAAGGAATCCTGGATGGCATTAGGAGGCTGCTCACTGGATAAAGTGCCTGTCTCACAAGCATGAAGGCCGAGGTTCAGATTTCTGGCACCAACACAAAAGCTGGCCTAGCATGGCGACCACCTGTAATTCCCGTACTTGGGAAGTAGAGATTTGACCCCCAGCATAAGCTGGCTTTCAAGATTAGCCTTTGAGGTAGCTCCAGGTTCAGTGACAGACCCTGCCTCAACTTAAAAAGAAAATTATGGTAGAGAGCAATCAAGGGAGTCACCTGACACCAACTCCAGGCCTCACTGCAGGTGCTCACGCACCTAGACAAGGACGGAAGCGTGGACCTAGTGTGCACATGGTGCTTCCTTCTATCCTCAGCATAGTAAAGAGAAAAGACCAAACAACTCCTTCAGTGCCTTGGAAACACTTACGCTTTCCGTTGTGTTACATCATTTCCTCTTAACATACTCCCTCAAAATGTTAGTGATAACAGTACTTTTTAGAAAATAGACAGGTGTAACGTTTCAAAGGTTAGCTGTGGTTTCAATTATTAGGAAAAATGTTTAGCATTCAGAAGGACACATTTTAGTCATAAATAGCCATCAGTAGAAACTGTATTGATACTTAGAAGGCACATGAATGAAAGTTAACATCCCCCATAGGAAAGAAAGCCCTCCAGAACAAACACTGCCCGCATGGTCTTGGCATGGTGCCAGAAAGGTCTTTATTAGACGTGATTCAAGGGTAGATGTTGGCTCGAAGCAAGAACTTGTTCTCAGAGAGTGTGATATTCTTAAACGAAATTGAAATAGAATCCTGTTGAAATGATGTGTAAAAGAGTATCAGTGGTATATAGCCCACAGTTACTGATACAAACAAGGGGTAGAGCCAGTGGCCAAAGCAGTGGAAGGAAGATTGTTGCCAGGTAGCCATGGAGAAATGGAGTGCTTTGGACTTGGAGGAGTACGATCTATTTGCAAGAAGAGAAAAGATAAGTTCACTTGGTGCTCAGATTAGACTACTTGTGTTATTTTTACTGAAGAGTCCACTTGTGTTCGTAAATCTCATGAGAAATATGGGCTCCATCGTGTTTTGTGTACCCCATTCAGAGGGTTTGCATTCTTGTGTCCATAGTGCCTGACCCTTTAAGTCAACGCACTGAAAACCTTTACTCTGTCCTCTAGAAAACCTAGAGCATATAACAAGATTTCCAGTCCAGTGTTTCCTGAGCTTTTTTGGTTTGAATAATGTGGTTGAAGTATGAAAGCACACTGATTGTGACCAGTCCAAGTATGCCTTCATCTCCTCTAGTACTGATGTTCAGAAGAACAAAAGAACATCCATTAAGATAACAGATGTTGAAGGTCACAGAAAAGTAGAAGGGAGTGGGTAAATGCACTTTCCTTGTCAAAGCTAAAACAGCGATTGTCCACTCACTTCAGGGTTACATTGGATGTGGAATGAGGGACTCAGACTGAGGAGACCAATCAAATGACTGTTCAACTATGTTTTGAGTCTGTTGCTGATGAGGTAGAAAGGCATTCTTGATTTACTCAAGTTTGTACTGTCCCTTGGTTACATGCTGTCAYGTAACTTTGGCATCAGCAGAAAATCTCATCAGAAAGCCCTGTTCATCCTAGAAAAAATGAGGGGCAACACCATTCTTCAACACACATTATTGTAGTGCTTTGTCTCTCAAACTGTGTTGCCTTTGAGCTAATTATGTGTAGAATATTTAATGAGTAATTTCCTGCTGTGTAAAATTTCCCCTAAAGTCCAACTTGCTTTCTGTAATTTTTTCCCATTATAGATTATAATTCTACATTAGTAATAACTCTTTTCTAAAATTATGTTTAGTTATGGGGGATGAGGAGTATGAGTGTTAGTACAATACTGGAGTTAAAGGCAGTTAAGTCCCCTGCTGTGGGTACTGGGAACCAATCTTGGATCTTCTGCAAGAGCAGTCTGAACTCTTAACCACTGAGCCATCTCTCAGTTCTCCTGGTAGCTTCTTATAGATGCACAGACTGAGGTAAAAGCATGGCAAAACCATGTGCCTTAAACTTAGATGGAGTCCAGTAAAGTTTTTTTTTTCCTATAAAATGTATTACTGATTAGAGGTAGGGTGTGCTTGTTTAATTCCATGTGCATATTAATCCTTGTATTGTTTTGTAGGGTTGCTGTATCAAATTATAGCAAATTTCATGGCCAAACAGCAGAGGTTTATTTTTTCACATCCAAAATCAAGGCATCCACAGGGCTGCCTTCCTACAAAGGCTCTAAAGCAGTGGTTGTCAACCTTCCTATTGCTGTATAGTTCCTTATGCCGTGGTGATACCCAACCATAAAATTACTTTTGCTGCTACTTCAACTGTAATGTTGCTACTGTTATGAATCACAGATAAGTATCTGTGTTTTCTGGTGGTCTTAGGGGACCCCTGTGAAAGGATTGTACAACCCCCAAAGGGGCCGTGACCCACAGAGCACCACTGCTGAAGCCTTACTTCCTGCAGCATTTGGTATCTCCTGGCATCCTTCACTGTAGCAGTATTGCCACCTCTGTCTATACATGGCTTTCCCTGTGTGTCTCTGTGTCCTTTTCTGTCTCATATAAGGCCACCCTCATTACATTTAAGGTCTGCCCTAATCTAGTGCAATCTCATCCTTATCTTTTATCTGCAAAAACCCTCTCTCCAAGTAAGTTCTCATTTCGATGTTCCAGTGATGAGGGCTTGCTGCTCAGCCTCTGCAGCCCCATTTTGAAGCTGGAATGGAACCTAAGTGTTGTTCTGATTTTTAGTCAGTGAGTAAATTCCCTTACGTTACTCACACTTTCCATGGCTGTGACAAAATACTGTCAACCACGAAGGAAAGACTTACTTTGGCTCGAGAGTTTCAGATGTTACGGTTCAAGATCAATTGGATGGAATCATGGCTTTGGACCTGAAAAAATCAAAACATCAGGAGACCCGTAGCTTCTGGTGGAAACAGAGAGCGTGCCTATTCGGATGGCCCACTTCCTGCTAATTCTTTTATTCATTCTGGGCCCCAGTGTTTTGAATGGTGCTACCCACATTCCTGACAGATCTCCCTTCCTTGGTTGATCATCTAAAATGCACTCCTAGACACTTCCAGAAGTGTGCTTTACCCTTTCCTAGGTGTCCCTTAAAGTAGTCATGCTGTCAATCAAGACTCGCTGTCACAACCACATGAGAAAAAAAAGTGCTCACTAACATTGGGTGCTACTGCTGATTTCAGTTTTAAAATGAGCTAGACTGTTACCCATGCAAGGCAACCGTACTTGAATCTCCATTGTAATGCTGATATTACTCGACTTCAGCTGGGCCATTCACTATTCTGTTAAGCCCTCACCTTACCTTGACAAAGAAAATGTACTGAGGGTTAAGGACCCTGTCTTTACTTGGGTGGGAGGAATTAAAGAACAAATAATAAACAAACCGAATAGAGGCCTTCAAGCCCAGGAATTGGGCTTGGCAATTCTTGGTTCCCGAAGTCAGTATATTCTAACTATTGTCAGACACTAACTGACATTAGTACACTGCAGGTTAGTCAGAGAGCATTTGATTTTGACCTAAATGGTTGAGTCTGGGCTACAAGTCAATTGATAAATACTTGCCTAGCCTGAGAAGAGTCTACAGTTCCATCTTCAGCACTGTAGAAACCAGGCATGGTAGCGCTCTACTATAAGCCCACACCTCAGAGGCGTAGACCTTAAATTAAGAATTCAAGGTCACCTTGGCTACATAGCCAGCCTGGGCTAAGTGTAGAACCCACTATTTGTTAAAGACTGTGTGTCTGACCTGGAAATCTAAGCTTAAAGTTCTGTCAGAAGAAGCAGAGGTGAGCAATTCCAGGACAGAAGTGAAGGAATGATAGAAAAGTGAGTCCAGAGAAAAACGATGCTCCCCAGCTGGGATTGTACCCCAGCTTCCCAGCAGAAACACAGGGATCTCTGGGAATAAGAAACAGACAGGACTGTCAAGTGCTTTTCTCTGACCCAGCTTTGATTTTTGTTCTCCCTATGGAAGTGAGGTCAGAGCTGAAATGGCCATTTCCCCTGCCACATTCACCACCACACTCCTCTCCCAGAGCTCGGGATGGCTGTAGACTGTACACACCTGAGGACTGAACAGCAAAAATACTGATGTTTTCAAGTTGGCCAAAGGCCAGCGTTTTGAAGAAAATTCTTGGTGACCTGCAATTCATTTGTGATTGGGCCAATTTTGTGCATCTCCCAGTAAAGGCCATGCGTGCCTTTTCTGCTTTTTGCCCGTCATTTGTTTTATCCACCTATTATTTCTACATGTGAAAGTAAAGGGCAGATATTCTAAGACAACGATGGCTGCATATGTGTAGCGATGGCCATTTTTGTCTGTCTGTTTATGTGTATGTGTGTAAGTGAATGCCAAATGTTTGGGGGTATTCTCAGAGGGCATCAGACCCACTGGAACTGGGGTTACATGTAATGGTGAACTACCCAGCGTGAGTGCTGGGAATGCAACCTAGGGCTTATGCAACAGCAGAATGCACTTCACAGGATCTCCCTATGTAGTTCTGGCTGACTTGGACTCATGATGTAGACCAGCCTGGTTTTGAACTCATAGCTATCCACCTGCTTCTGCCTCCTGAATGCTAGCATTGAAGACTTGTGCCATCAGACCTAGCTATATCTATTTTTAATAATGGTTCCAAGTTTGTAAAACTCCTCGCCACCTCCAAAGTGTTAGTCATAAAAATAAAAAGAAAGAAAGAAAATGGGATTTACTAGGGTGACTGCGAGTAGCTATATAAATGTCTTCCTTCACACTTGATTAGCACACTGCTATCTTCCCTCCCAGATACTAGCAGAGTGGCCCAACAAAGAAAGAATGATTTATCCCATTGTTTTATTCCCCTACAGCCATCTTGACTCCTTATCTTGAAGCATTCCTCTGGGTAACAATAGTGGCTACAGATAGTGCACTTGCAGCTATCAATTTCCCTCTTGACAGAGTTGCTTACAAAGTCAGTGTGAGCCCACTTCCTTCTACCTTCTGCAGCTTTGCTTTGTTGACATTCTTATGCTGCTATTTACATAGGAATAGGAATTGTAATCTTGGGAATTTCTGTGGTTTAAACAAAAGGAGAGAAGGGAGAAAGAAATTGATTCAATGCTTACTTCACAAGGATTTACTGAATTAGTAGACTTGGCAGGTTTCACCTGTGCTAAGCTGGGACTTGACAAGTGAAGGCCCACACCAAGAAAGACAAGAAGAATGTGAGTCAGATACAGAGGGACCGCACCACATACACACCACATTTGTGCCAGTAAGTGTGAGGACCAGAGTTTGAACCCCCAGCATCCACAGAAATACTAGATATGCATGGCAGTCAACCTGCAATCCCAGCATTTGAGAAGTGGAGACAAGGTCCCAGGAGCAAGCTAGCTAACCAAACTAGTTGTATCCTGAGCTCTGGATTCAAATGACTGAGCCTACCTAGGCATATAAAATGGATAGTAATTAAAGAAGACTCCTAACATCAACCTCTGGCTTTCATGTTCACATGTGTACACACAGGCACACCAGACATGAGAGCAAAAGACAAAGAAACTGGGGCTGATGCGCTGGCTCAGTGGAGAAATACGGTTGCTTGGATAACCAGTGTTTGATGCCCCAGGCCTCACATAGTAGAAGAGCACATTGTTCTCTCACCCCCACACATGTCCCTTAGCACAGTGTGTGTACATCCCCAAATGTAATTTTTAAAGATGTGCTTCTTGTAGCACTGAACTTTGAAGGAAACTTTTTCCTCCCGTGGGAGAAATGGTACATGAAAGCAAAGATGGACTGCTTGCTGTTCATGGCCAGTCAGATGACAGAGAAAGCCAAGTGCACTCATTTTTCTCCTATATTTTCAAGGTCTGCTGTAGAGGATTGGTGGATTGGAATAATGGGTTTCTTGGAGGCATTTTTCAGCTTTTGTCAGGGGCTAGTGGCCCTTAAGAAGTGAGCAGTGGGCTTCCTGCCTCAGGATCTGCAGATCACCTCAGTTGCTCCAACAGGGTCCAAGTTTACTATTGAAAGGACACCAGGAGGAGCTTAGGGACCGCAGGTAGCATGTGAGGTATGGGAGCAGAAATGACAATATCCACCACATCCTCTTCCTGCATGTGTATATATTTTATGGTCTTAGTCCTATCCATTCCCAGGGCGACAGCAGCAGCTGGACGCGGAGCGCCTGAATGACTATGTGAACGCAGACCATGACCTATACTTCAGCCACCATAGGTCAGTGGAGCCCCCATCTGAGAAGCCCTGGGAGCGGCGCCAAGCAGAGATGAAGCGCTTGTACGGCAACAGTGCTCCCAAGATCCTGGCCATGGAGGCTGCTGTGCAGATGAGCTTTGACAAGCACTGTGACAGAAAGCAGCCGAAGTACTGGCCTGTCATTCCCCTGAAGTTCTGAGTCCTGGGCACTGGGACCCCAGGCAATGCCTCACCGTTCCTAGCCTTTCCCTCTTCATCTCTTCTGGACATTTTTCAGAAAAAGAGGACTGTATACTGACATGTGATAATTGTATGAATTGGACTGGCTCTCGATTTTCTCTGTAATAGTCCAGTTCATTGAAAGTATTATCTAGTGATACTGCCTATTGTTTTGCATTTTAATTTCCTCCTTTAAGCTGTCCAGAATGTCATAAAAGCCTTAAGCCTCATGTCATTTATTCCTACACTTTTAGACCAGTTTTCGTACAGCCCATGCTAGCTACAAACTCTTACTTCCTGCTTCCTCCTCCCAAATGCTAGCTCACAGCTTTGCACCTCCCACCCTGGGCTTCTGCCCGTGTATTTTCTGTGACTGTAGCTCTTTGGATCCCTCTGAAAGCAATGCAAGTGAACCGTAAGACAAGTGACACTTGTTACTCAGCTAGGTGTCAGCCCGCATGCTCTAGAAAAGACCTGAGAGTAAATACTCTGGGCTTGGCAGGCCATGTTGTCTCTGTCATAACTGCCTGACCCTGTTTTCATAGCATAAAAACATCCATAGTAACTGAACAAACAAATGAATGTGACTGTGTTTCAATAAAACTTTATTTGCTAAAAGAACAGGCTATGGACTGGATTTGATCTACAACTGCTGCTGTAAAACAGTGAAAATCACCCCTCTGACATTATTGTTACCCTGTTTTCTGGCTCTAACTTGGTTGTCAAACAGAATTGATAACAAACAGTAATTCCCAAGCTTGGTCAGTTTTACAGTCTCTTTTGTTGTCAAAATGCACAGTTGGGCTCTTACTGCATATAGTAAATGTTGATTTAATAAGCAAATGCATTTGTGAGAAGGAAAATCTAAACATTGATGGAGCAGTCCATTAATAGAAGCCAGCTCCTTTTTAAATAAGTTATTATAGTCCATTGCCAGGGTGAGCCCGTGTTGACCTGAGAAGATTAACACATCCATCAAAGGTTGGTGAAAAGATTTTGTATTGACATGTTTCTCCCTAGGAACACATTTAGCTTCCATCCAGCCCCTGCCCTGAGACAACCACGTATGTCCCTTTCAGCAGCCCCAGGTGTTTATTTGTTCCAAGCTCTCATTTTATTCCCTGCATTGCAGTTTGTGCTTGTGTTGAAAACAAAAATCAGAATTCACTTGCCCCCAAGGCAACGTACAACTGAAATTTTCACCTTTAGTCTTCCTCTTTTTTCTTACTCTAATGCCTAAATGATAAAAACAACTGTGGCTCAAATACAGACAAGTCAGAGCCTGCCTAGGCGGCAGGTACTTAGCTGAGAGTGCTGTTTTCTATAACCACCTCAGAGATGCTGCCTTGTCATCCCGCCGCTGCCGCCTTTGTTACCTGACACAGTTAGCCTTCCTTCCTCACTGCTCTTCAAAGTAAGTGGTAATGGTTTTCCTTCACCACTGTTGTGAAGGAACACAATTGCAAGCAGTGCCTTTAAAACACATTGCTAACCACAGGGTAGGTAGGCGATATTTATATTACACATTTGATCTTTTTAAATGTCAAACTATCAGAGAGAGAGTGAGCGTGTGTGTGTGTGTGTGTGTGTGTGTGTGTGTCCAGGATATAAAACTTGCAAATATGAAGAAGTCTTTGCTTGTCCACAGTATCTTCTGGATAGCTAATGCCCACCCGTAATTCATACCTAGGATAATTGGTGTCAGGGTGCACCCATTGCTTGCCCATTTCTCAGCAAGTAATTATTGAATATATTGACTATCCCTTCCAATTAGCTATACCATGGTCCCTTCCCTTGGGGAACTTGCATTCTACATTAGTGTGCCTGTGCCCGCACTGCTAGAGGCATCTATAGAAGCAGAAGAGCTCAGGGCAGGGCAGTGGGAATATTTGTGCCATGGTAAACTGTGCCCATATTCTGAAAAGTTAGGACAGGGAAGATTTAAGATGAAAAGAGGAGGGTCAAGTCATATATTGAAACAATATCCTCTATCACAGTGACTAATAACCAGAATGATGTCAAAGTTGAAGAAACAGTTGTCATGTAGAGGAAGGGACTCCATTTTGATGCTGAAAGCTTTAGTTGCATGCCTGCTTCAGCCAGCAAAAAGCTCCCAAACAGACCATCTGAGAGCCTACCAAGAATTGCTTCAGTAGACCAAGAGATGATCGTATCATGCAGGAAATTCCAAGGGATTTAAGAACTTCATACCATAAAAATCAAAGGCTAAGCATTAGTATTCTCCCAAAGCCAATCTCTACCAGAGTTTTGAGTCATTTTGGGAACCAGATGCAGAAGCCAGTACATACTGCTCATCATACCTCAGGGCTGATGCAGCTTCATTGTGATACTGTTTGCTTAGCATGCATGATCCCCAACATGCTAAACACGATGAGGTGGTGTTCACCTATAACCCCAGCWCTTGGGAGGTAAAGACAGGAGGTTCAGAGAGTTCCGGGGCATCCTCAGCTACAGAGCAAGTGTGAAAAACATCCCAGGCTGTATGAAACCTTGTCTCAAAGAACAGAAAAAAGGCCAAATTAATCTCATGATGTAGAAACATGATACTCTCTACCAGAGTATTCACAAGGCTATTATGGATTATCCCACTTCTAATCAGAACCATGGTAATTAAAACAATGCCATCCCATACCTTTCAGATAGGCAGAGTCAGGAACTCACACCAAGGAATATAGGATCATCTGCCTGCTATTGCTATGATGAAACACCATAATCAGAAGCAAGTTGGTGAGGAAAGGGTTTATTTGGCTTCCATAGTCCACTGAAGGAAGTCAGGTTAGGAACTCAAAACAGGCAGGGAACTGGGGGTAGGAGCTGATGGTAAGCGATGGAAGAATGCTGCTTACTAGCTTGCTCCATATGGCTTGTTCAACTTGCTGTCTTTGTTTTTGGTAGGTTGGTTAGTTGGTTTGGTTTGCTTTTGTTTTTGTTTTTGTTTTTTTTTTTCAAGATAGACTGGCTGTCCTAGAATTCACTTTGTAGGACAGGCTGGCCTCAAACTCTCCTGTGTTTACCTCCAGAGTGTTGGGAATAAAGGCATAAGCCACAGTGCCTAGCATCAGTCTGTATTCTTAAAGACCCCAGGGTCACCCCCCCATGAGGTGAGCCCTCCCAAATCACTAAGAAAATGCCCAACAGGCTTATATACAGCCCAATCTTATGGAGGCATTTTCTCAATTGAGGCTCCCTCTTCTCTGGTGACTAAAGCTTCTGTTAACGTAAACCTAGCCAGTACTGCCTGAGGGGGGGAGGAGGAGAGGAGAAGAAGAGGAGGAGGAGGAGAAGAACAAGAACATGAACAAGAAGGAAGAAGAAGAGTTTAATTTTGTGAAGTTTGTATCTGGATCTAGTCAGACTTCAAACTTGCTATCAATCAGAGGATGACCTTGAACTCCTGATCCTCTGTCTCCATATCCCTTGCAGCTAGATCAGTTTTCAACCTTGAGATTAGGCAGCTGTTTATGACCCAGAACATAGATCCAAAAGTCTCTTCATAAAGATGGACTTTAGGACTTTAGTTCAGAAGGTCCAGGGTGCTAGAAGACTCTTAGCAATGCTCTGGCAGAGTTCTTAAACTCTTGGCCAGAAGAGCAGGAAAGCTGGGAGTAGTAGTGCATGCCTTGAATCCCAGCATTTGGAAGGCAAAGACTGGGGAGGGAGGGGCGGGTGTCTCTAAATTCAAGGCTAATCTGGTCTACATTAGTGAKTTCCAGGATAGCTAAGGCTATGTAGAGAGACCCTATCTCAAAAAGCAAAAATAAATAAGTGGGGGAGCAGGAGATAATAAGGGAATAGTAATAAGGAAAGAGTAGGATGGAGCTGGAGAGAGCTAACCCTGTGCACTGAAGGGAAAAGCCTGGGTATAAAGGATGTGAAAATAGATCTCAGCAATGGTGTGGGAGTACCTGCTAGTCTTAGGCACTTGTCCAACATGGCAATGGGGAACTGAGCAGATATAGTGCAGTGAAAGATCTCATGAAGGGAGAGATGATCCTGTATTCTCTGTGTGCTATGTCACCGCAAGGATCTTAGTAAGAAGGTTAGTGGGTTGGAGTGAAAAAAGGAAACATAAGCAGAAGTCAGAGCCATGACTGGAAAGAGTGAAGGACAGCTACCTGCAGCCTCCAGAAATTGTATGTCAAGAAAATGGATTCTCTCTGAGAGCTTCTAGAAGAAATTAAGCTTTTTGTATGCCTTGACTTTAGCCCCGTGAGACTCAGGAAGTATAAGAGGATATAGCTGTGTGCCTCACGCCATTGTGTTTGCGGTAATCTATCAGAGGCAACAGGAAACTGAGATGGGAAGTGTGTGATTGATTGGTAATGCTGTGTGCTGAGCACTTCATGTACACTACATGATTYGGTCCCAGCACACCTCTGAAGATCAATTCCTCATTGCCCAGATTAAAAGAAATGGACTGGAAGTTGCCCAAAGCCCTCAAACAGGACCACATCAGGACTGAAGATTGATCTGGGTTTTGAGGCTTTCTGAGTTCTTACCTCTGTGATATGCTTTTCATCTGCAGTTGGAGGGAAAAATTTAAGTGAGCCCCATCTCTTGAATTGGGAGACTTGAGTCTCTGTGTCCATTGCCTGGAATTGCAGATGGGCATTTGCTGAAAAACTGAAAGAGAAGTCTGARCCATCAACTATGAGTCTATTTGTAGGGGTAGATTTCATAGGAGTAGAATAAACTACTTAGGGTGGTATAGTGGCTATTCCTGGTTTTCAACTTGACTATATCTGGAATGAACTACAATCAAGAATTGGAAGGCTCACCTATGATCCTAATCTGGAGGCTCAGAGATACAAGTTTCTGACCTGGATCTTGGCATAGGATCTTGAAGCATAGTGGCTATGAATTCCAGAAGATTAAGACAAGGATATCTCCAAGTTCAAGGTCATCTGGGATTAAAGGCTTGGTAGCACACACCTTTAATCTGGCCACACCCTCTGCTGGAGACCTAYAGCCTTTAATCTGGGCCACACCTTCTGCTGGAGACCTATATAAGGACATTGGAAGAAGGAAGACTCGCTCAGCCTTCCTTGCCTGCTTGCCTTGTGGGACTGAGCAACTGCTAGATCCTTGGACTTCCATCCACACCTGGTGCTGATCATTGTTGTTAAATTGGACAACAGGCTGTTTAAGTCATCGACAAATTCCCTAACTATATAGAGACTGCCCATACGTTCTGTGACTCTAGAGAACCTTGACTAATACAGGTGGTGTCTTAGTTAGGGTTTCCATTGCTGTGAAGAGACACCATGACCAAGACATCTCTTATAAAGGACAACATTTAATTGGGGTTGACTTAACAGTTTCAGAGGTTCAGTCCATTATTATGGTGGAAAGTGTGGAATCATGCAGGCAGACTTGATGCTAGAGAGGAAACTGAGAGTTTTACATCTTGATCTGAATACAGCCAAAAAGAGAGAGACTAGCTTCCACGGGTAGCCAGGAGGAGTGTCTCCCTTCCCCACTGACTAGAGCTTGAACATAGAAGGTGACCTCAAAACCCACCCTCAGAGTGACACACTTCCTCTAGTAAGCCTACACCTCCTCCAGTGAGGCCACACCTCCTAGTAGTGCCTGCCACTTCCCATGGGCCAAGCATATTCAAACCACCACAGATGGCTACAGAGGCTAAAAGGAAAGGGGGGGAAAGCCAGTGGTAGAACTTAAGAAGACCCACTATTGGAAGGGTAAGTGCCTGGAATAAAAACCTCAAAAACATATCAATAAAAGAAGTCAGGTAGAACAACACACACACATATTGATATGAAATGTTCAAAGTAGACAAATCCACTGAGAGTTAATGTTTGCCAGGACCTAGGAATTTACATGATACTCTTGCTAACAGTCCTTAGGGAGTGATGGAATCATGTAATGGAATACATTGAATATACATGAGATCTAGATAAACTTGGGTTTAGAGTGGGCTTATATGAACTAATCCATTCATGAAGACAGAGCCCTAAACATCTCTTTAAGGTTCCAGTATCTCTTAATACCTTGTATTAATAATTAATTTCTGACTCACTTTTAGAGGAGACAAGTAGTATTTAAACTGGAGCAGGTTTTCCGTGTTCTACTGTGGACTAGGTGAGCAACTGTCAAGTCTTTACAAAGGCCAAAACTGAACAAACCAATTTTCCACAAAGATCTGTTTGAAGGCAATAACAACAATGAGAATAAGTGGGACCTCAGCTGTGAAAATGGCAGTAGAACAGGGGACAGAAGATAGATGTGAGAGATGGACCAGAAATGACAACTCCGACTTTCTAGGTATTTCAGCCCCTCAACACTTTGAGTCCTCCAACCAGTCCATCAGAAATCTTGCTGGCTCTATCTATGTCTCACATCACACCCCTCCCTCCCTATCGGCCTTAGTTACTGTTGTGTTGCTGTGGAGAGACACCATGACCAAGGAATTGTATGAAAGGAAGCATTTAACAGGACACTTGCTTACAGTTTCACAGTGCTAGTCCTTGATTATCATGGTGGGGAGTGAGGTGGCAGGCAGACAGGTATGGTTCTGGAGATGTAGCTGAGAGCTCACATCCACAAGCTATAGGCAGAGGGTGGGGAAGAGGGCCTGGTGTGAGCATTTCAAAGCTCAAAGCCTACACATGGTGGCATACCTCTAATAAGACTCCACCTCCTAATTCTTCACAAATGGTTCCACTAACTGGGGACCAAACATTCAAGCATATGAGCCAATGGGGCTATTGTCATTACAAATCTCCATACTATCCAAACACCATCTGTTTCAAATCAGGAATCATCCAATAGCTTCCTGCCCATACTTGCTTTCTTATCATCTCTTCTCCACATAACTCTTAGATTTGGTTTGAATGTAAAATGTCCCCCATAGGCTTATGTGTTAGAACCTCTTGTCCCTAGGTGGTTAGGCTCTTTTGATGTGGTGTGGTACATGTGGGAACTGGGACCAACCTATTGGAGGTAGCTCAATTAGGGTAGACTTGAACGCTATATATATTTTTTGGCTCCAGCCCAATCTCTCAGATTCCTGAGCTGACTACCATGTGAGGAGTTCTGGTATACCTTCCTGCCACCATGTTGTTGCTTTGCCATACATTTCCCACTATGACAGACTGATTCTCTAAAGCCATGAGCCAAGATAACCCTTTCCTTTCTTAACTTGTTTATGTCAGGTATTTTGGTCCCAGTAATGAGAAAAGTTAACTAACAGACCCTCTAGGTATCCACGTAAATCACTCCCCCCCCCCACACACACACAGACACACCTCTGCAATACCCAAATGTCACTTAGCTAGATAAGTGAGTACTAAAGAGAAATTAATTCTAGTGTTCCATAACACAATAGATTAACTACAGTCTATAAAGGTTTACAGTGTGGTTCAAAATAACTAGAAAAGTATAAAGGCTTCCAACCCATAAATAATAAACATTTGAGAACATAGAAATACTAATTATCTCAAATGAGTCAGTACATATTTGAACATGTACTGAAATATCATACTGTACCCCATATATACTTATAAACATGATGTGTTAAAAATAAAACCTATTTCAGAAACTAAATTAAGATAGCTCACCAGGTAGAGACATGAGCTTCATACAAACAGGGACTGAAGCTACATCCATGCCTGAAACCCATGTAAAAAGCTGGATATGTGGTGCATGTAATCCCACTTCTATAGCAAGATAGGAAGCAGAAACAGGAAAATCACCCAGAAATCAGTGAGCCAAGTAGCCTGGCATATTCAGTGTGGCAAAAGCAACCAGAGACCTTACCTCAACAAGGTTGGATGCCAAAACCAATTCCTTTCCTGAATGTTTTACTCTCTGACTACCACATGCGTGCCTTGACATATACACAGCATGTACATTCATGCACACACCCACCCACACACACACACACACACACACACACACACACACACACACACACAAACTAAATAATAAAAATAATAATTTTTTGTTTCATTTGGTTTTTTGAGACAGGGTTTCTTTGCATAGCCCTGAGTCATTTTTAAATAATTAAAAAAAGTAAATTTAAAATCACAATTCTCTACCAACTTCTTAAGCTCTGTGGAGAAATGAAAAGAGTAGAGTCCAAGTAGCCCACACTGGTCTTGAACTGTAGCTAAGAATTTCAACTTCTGATCCTCCTACTTCTGCCTCCCAAGTTCTGGGATTACAGATGCTGAGGGCTGAACCAAACTCCAGAACTTCAAGCCCTCTACCAACCGAACTACATCCAGTGCCTTACTACTTGACTGTTAAACTACATGCATAACTTTCATTTGTTTCATATTAACTGCTAGAGAATAAAAGACCATAGATATACCCCAGCTTTTACCTACCCCATCCCTGAGGTAAAGACCATTTCCAATAGAAGCTAGAAAAGAAAGAATGGAAAGCCAATCACTCCTGCTGGACTCACACTATAAAGACTGCAGGCACCACGTACCTTGCAACCAACTAGGGGGCTCAGTAGTCAGCAGCTGTTACATGTCACCTTCATCCAGTAAACCATAGGGAGAGAAGAAACTGCTGCTGCTTCCTTAGTGCTGTGAGCAGACATTTCTAGTCCTTTTCCCAGCTGCCATACTGTGCCTGGGAGTAGGTGAGTCACATGATTTGTCTTGGCCAATAAGATACAAATAGAAATTATTATAATCCCATGCACAATCTCCCCTTCTGTTCCATTCCTTGGGTTGCAGAAACACCAGAGCAGGGTGTTGTGAGGTTCAGGCTGATGACCTCTATCAGGCTGTGATTGAGGATGCACAAACTAAATCTCCAGGGTTTTCAAGTAAATTCCCACAAATTAACATAGATGTTCATGACTGCTGCATGGATCATGGAAATGGGGGAGGCGATGTTGAGGAGGCTACAGGTTTACTTAAAAGTCACAATAGGGCCAGCTGTTCAACACACAGGACATAACTCAAAGGGTGGCAACTCATGCAGAAGGGCTTCAAGTAATACATATTGAAAGTTGAAAGGAGGAAAAATAGAATTGTATGTAACCCACTCTCCTCTTACCTAGAGTGTCCACTACTCCATGCTACCTAGAACACACATATGTGACTCATGGACTTGCCTGGCTTACATAGACCTGAATGTGATTATTCTTGCACACTCATTGAGAAGGAATGTAATATGCAAATGCATAGTCATGTGCCTGCTGTTTGCAAAACATAAATGAACAAGAGTGTGTCTTTCTGCAATGTCAGAAATATTGAATAACAATAAATTTACAAGGTGTGCTGATTGTATTAACAACAATCTCCAAGTTGTTCTGCTTTCCTCAATACTGGCCATTTTATTCCAACCTTTTACATGCGCGTACGCACACACACCACCACCACCACCACCACCATCATCCTAGATGTGTATGGGATCATGGGCATGGGATCATGGGCATCAATGTTAGGTGTCTTCCTCTGTATGAAAGTATTGCAACCTTTCCTCAGTCTAGTGTATCAAATAAGTTCTTGGGCTTAGTTATCCTTATGTGATTTGTAATATTCTCATGTCTCCCTATAGTTCTGGTGTACTTTGATAAAGTCATATGATGGCACCTTTTCTACTTTTAGGTATAAGTTATTTAACAACCTGTGCCATTTGGATGCTGTGGGACAAATGGTTTCAGGTGTCCTCCAAGGTGCAATCATTTTCCATCCTCTAGATAGAGTCAAAAGCTACTTATAAAATGGAATCTCTTGAGGCAAGGTACAGTCTGAAAACCCAGTTTTAAACAATATGGAAGTAACTTAGAACAGAGCACAGCCTGGTACAAAACAGGAGGAAGTTAAGAGGACTATGTGCAATGTATTCTTCATTAGCTGTGGATGGTGGCAAATGCTTATAAATCCCAGCAACTGGGAGGTGAAGGGCTCAGACCAGCCTGGGATATGTGAATGGAGGGAGAGAGAAAAAGAAGACACTAGGTCTAGAAGACATTCAAGAGGCACCAAAAATAACATAGCTGACTGACTGGTGTTGTGGCCTGAATACACAACTAGGATCCTCATGCTGGGAGCTACCTTGCCTGGGAGTCTGCTTCCTTCTGCTGCAGCAGTCGTCCCGGGAGGTTAATGCATTGATTGCCTACTCCATTATCTAATCAGCCCACACACTGCCTGAGTTTATCACAAAGCAAACTCCTGTTTGTATTTTTAACAGGAAAATCACCATCCTGAAATGACTTAAAGCAAACTGTAGTCTCAACAACAGCTTGCCTTTGAGATCTATAAGCCAAACATGAGGCTCCTTGTGTTCTTTCAGCCAAGGCCCTGAAGGTCTTTTTCTCTTCCAGCCTGAACTTGTTTGTACTAAAGACATCCAAGAAGAGAAAATTAAAGAAATGACTCCAAAGGAATATTTCTGAGACATACAATTAAGTAGAAAATGTGATGTAGTAGCGCATGTATGGAATAAAACCATTTATAAAAATGAAATTAAAAAAAAATGAATGAAACGACTTCTCTGTAGGTATATGCATAAAACACAGTTGCGCCTGGAGATCTGGAGCAGCGGAGAGCGGGCCCCATCTGCACCAGTATTGTAGGCCCTGACAGCACTGACTGCTCTGTTTTATGACTGAGAACCTTTAAGGCCACAGTGTCCACCCTCGTTGTGGACAGGGAGAAGTGCCCAAAATGTCACGGGAACCAAACAAGGGGAAAGTG
>BDUI01001217.1:129248-140748 GCA_002335545.1 Apodemus speciosus
AGAGAGAATGGCAGGGCTTAAATTTTGGACTTGGCAGAAAGACCAAAGCATGAAAGAAACACCAAGAGCCACATCTTTTTCAAAATGAATAGTGTGAGTCAAAAATATGGTTTTAGCTTGTAAGTGTTGATAGGGTTTGAGTATCACTGAAGGAAGACTCCAGACTCAAATAGTATGCAAGAAAAAAGAGTGTTTGTTCTACAGAAACAACCAGCATACTAGAGTCACCACTGCTTCAGAATGGTGATGCCAACAAAAGACATCCATGCCCCTTTTATAACCGGAACTGTTTAATTGCTGAGATAACAGACTTCTAACACCTCAAGCACATTCCAAGGGGTTATAAAAACCCTTTACCAAAAGTCATAAAGAAGGAGCTAAGGATATACACCACAGGTACAAGGACAGGATATAAAATATTGACTGGATTTATCTATACAAAACTTCAAAGACAATTTAGTTATGTTTGTTAACACTCCATGGACCTGTAAGCCAGTAAAAAATGATGAATGTTTAGCCAGATAATTACTCCTATTGGATATACATGTAGACTTTCTCTGTTGTAACCCTCTTAGTCAATTTATGACCTGAATTTATGTGCAAACTCTTAGTGAACTTCTTACCATGTGATCACACACTCTGAAAGTCATACAAGTGCTGAGAACAAAGAGCAGAGATAGGCCTCCCTCCCCTTTTCTTCCAAAACTTCAAATTAKAGCCCAGCCAAGATAGAACAAAGGGTACTTTACCTGTAACTTCTTACCTCAGAGCAACTCAGACAGGCAGATCAGCTGCAGAAGCAAAGTACCTTAAACTTAGGATAGGTAGCAAATGGTTTATGGGCTACTTTCTGAGTGGAGACAAAATGGGATAAAAAAGGACTCTTCAGTGTGAATTTCCAAATAGTTCAATTATTATACTAAGTGAATAAATAGCCAAATCCCATCCTTTTGTTTCTATGTAACAAGTTATTGGCATGGTTTTGTGATTATGACATTTATTGACAAATATGAGTATCTCTTGTCTGTTTAACTGATATGATTCTGTTAATGGAGATGAAGAAATCGTAGCCACATTTATGGTATCTGAACATTCTTTGATTCCACCTAGCATACAAAATCTCCAGAATAGCAAATCCATAGACACAAAGTGTCTATACTCAAGTCTATAGGCTATGGTCTCAAGTCTTTAGCTTATGGTGGCTTCTAACTTGGTAGTCCTCCTGCCTCTTCCTCTCAAGTGGTGGAATGGCAGTTCGTAGCCATCATGATGAGTTCAGAAATTTCTTTATGAAGTGATGGAAATATTCTAGAATCAATTGTAGTGATGAGAGTCACATATCTTATCATGAGATCCTGGGTTGGATCTCCTAACAACTCCTTAAAAAAAAAACCTTTACTGACAGCTGTACAATCCTATAACTGTGCCAAAAGCATCAAATGTTAGACCTTAGCTAGGCGAGTTCTGTGGTATGCAAATCATATGTAAATAAAGCTACCATTAAGATTACTAAAAAGTAACCAGATGTTGGTGATACATGCCTGTAATTTCAGCATTGGGAGATGGAGGCAGAAAGACTAGGAGTTGAAGATTACCCTCTGATACATCACAAGTTTAAAGTTCAAGAGACCATGTGTCAGAAAAAAACCCAACAACAACAACAAAAAAATAAAAACAAAAAACAGGGAAGATGGCTCTGTTATGCAAGCATGAAGACCTGAATTTGATCCCCTAGAATCCATGTAGAAAAGCTAGGCAAGGCAGCATGTGGTGGTTCAAATAAGAAAGACTCCCAAGGGCTCATATGTTTGAATGCTTGGTCAATTAGGGAATGGCATTACTTAACAGAGATTAGGAGGTGTAGCTTTGTTGGAGTAGATGTGACCTTGATGGAGGAAATGTGTCACTGGGAGTGGGCTTTGTAGTTTCAAATGCATGTACGTAGAACTCTCAGCTGATCACCAACACCGTGTCTACCTATATGTTGCAATACTCCCTGGCATGATGATAATAGACTAACCCTCTAAAACTGTAAGCCAGCCCCAATTAAATGCTTTCTTTTATAAGAATTGCCATAGTCATGGTGACCCTTTACAGCAATAGAACACTAAGGCCCAGTACATATGTCTAATCCCAGCAYTGAATAGGTGAAGAGAAGTACACTGAGACATGCTGTCTGTGAGTCTAGCTTTGAACCCCAGGTTCAGTGTGAGATCCTGTCTCAAAAAATAAGGTGGAGAGGGACTGAAGAAGACACTCAACATCAACTCAGGCCTACACACAGACACACACAACTAAAAAAAATAAATTAAAAGGTAAGGACTGCAACAAAAGTAAATTATACCAAGAATGAATTTTTGTAATACTTATCTAGATATGTAGAATATTTAAATATTTAAAAATTCCCTCAATGTTTGTAATGAATACAGACAATAACCTCTTAGTCCTGTGTAACCTTTCCTATGGATAACTTTAGCTCTCAACTTGCTTTTACCCAGAATAAAGTAATAAAGCAACTACATTCATTCAAGTCTTTCTTATTTTTTAAAGCTGTGTGTGTGCCTGTGTGTGTGTGTGTGTGTGTGTGTGTGTGTGTGTGTGTGTGTGTGTGTGTGTAAATGTGTGCCTGGTGCCTACAGAGGCCAGAAGAAGACCTTGGAAACTGGAGTTACAGATGGTTATTAAGTTACCATGTGGGGTGTTGGAAATTGAGCCTGAATTCTCTGGAAGAGCAACCAATGCTCTTAACTACTGAGCCACCTCTCTAGCCCCACCCAAGTTTTTATATACTCACGTTTGTGTCTGATTGGCACTGATCCTACAAATCAGCACTTGAGACCAACATGTAGAAGGCACAGTGATCACTGTCTCATCTTGATTGTCCCTAGTGTCTAAAGTTCTTATTCCACTGGAGTAGATGTCACACTTGATCTTAGTCAGAAGGCTGAGAATCACAGAGAAAACTGATGGGGTGCTGATGTTGTTATTATTGTTGTTTTGATTTTTACAAAGCTGGGTACAGGCAAAGACAGCGTTTTCCATTTCCCTTTGCTGCTATTTGTGGTCATATGATTAAATTCTAGCCAATGAGATGTGAGCAAAAGGTTCCCATGGCTGCTGCCAGTCATCTTTGAAAGACAGCTGGCATATGCACACGGAAACTTTGTTCTTCATCTCTTTCTTCTGATGCCCTGAATCCTTTTATAGTGGTTTGAATCCTGAGCATGATTTTCAACCGCAGGTGGGACATCATGCCCTGAGAGAACAATAGAGCAATGAAATGAGTCTGCATCTTCCTTACTAGACAAAGCCTAATACTCATATCGATTCTGAATTATTCTGTCCTGATTTTTTTTCATGAGAGGAAGTTTCATTTCCTTGAGCTGCTATGATTTGGAGTCTGGAGTGTGCTACCTGCAGCTGTCCCTAATCCATTTTGATCAGTTGCCAGTCATGGGGAGGAAAAGCCCCCTAGGAAGATGGTGAAGATGTGGGCTATTAAAAATGAAGGAAAGTGAGCTACTCTGTAAGAATCATGAATTCAAGTCTGGACTGGCCTTTATAAGGAGATCCTGTCTCAAAACAAAATTTAAACAAAGGCTCCGTGGATAAAACACATCCTGCTGAGTTCAAATCCACCTGAATTCAAATCCACATAAAGCCAGATATGTTAGCACACATCTTTAATCCTAACATTCCTATGCTGAGACTKGAGGCAGGGGCAAGAGAATCCCCAGAAGCTCATGAGAGCCTGGTATACACAGTGCAGAAAAGACTGTCTCCAACAAACATAGAAGGCAAGGACCAACATTCAAGGCTGTCCTCTGACCTTCACACATGTACTGTGGTACATGTGCATCCATATTTATGTACATGAACCCAGAGAGAGAAATTAAAAGAGGAAGGGAAGCTGAAACCATCGCAGACTGTGCCCATCATTGACTCCCAACTCACATCTCCTGCCCACCTGTGCCACATTTATAGTAACTTGTTCTTTCCAACTTTTTATTTCTCTTCAAGTAGTCAATTTCCTTTCTATTTTTTGCCTAGGACCATTTCCTACGATATTTCAAGGGTCTTTTTTTTTCCTTTGAAGTACAGTAGAAATAGAACTAGTTGCCAAATAGAAACAACACAAGTAGCAGAGAATCTCATTATACATGAACCTCATTATGCAGGAAGTGAAATGCAAAGGGCATAAGAAGCCAGTTTCTGAAAGGAAGCCATAAAAGGCATTGCTGCTCTCTCCTGTCACTCCCTTCTGCTTTCCCTGGGGTATGTGGCACTCCCTGCACAAGGTTCTTTTTATGGTAGACATACATGTATGTCATTTCTGTCTTAGAAGATAGTGTGTCTGGAGGTCACAAAAGACCATTGTTGCCCAAGTTATAAAAAGAAGAATATTAATCCATCCTGTACATTTGCCAGCACACAGTTCTTTTATGTCATCTTTCCACGGGGGGGGGGGGGGGGGATGGGATCTGGCTTTTGTTCTTGTTGGAAAAGTAGAATTCTGCCACAATATTTTGTATTTGGTATTTTTTTATATATATAAAAAAACCCGAAATATACAGAGTAAATATAGCAATAAAATAGCATTCCAAATAAGAGGAATAAGGAAAATGAGAGGAGATAGAGAGGGCAATGGGGTAAATTAAGGAAACCAAAATCCATTATATGTATAAAAATGTCAGGATGAAATTCATTATTGTGTATAATTAATATATGTCAAACCCACAGAAACATTGAAAACATCGTTCCACAAACTGGGCATCAATGGAAGTCTCTCATTTTATTGTTGTTGTTGTTAAATTATGTTAATACCCTAAGAAAGAAATGAAGATATTCTAAAGACATCCCTGTTCTTCCACATTGCCCATATGGTGGTTCCCATCTCCTTCTTGGCATTATGGCTGTCCTCTGACATCTGATGGAGCTCATGATCATCAAAAAGAGGAGCAAGATGTCCATCTGGCACCAATAGAACAGATGCAGCAAAATGAATCAAAACTGGTTAAAAAAAAGAAACCCACGGGTGTTGACAGTAGGATACAGAGAGGACCCAAGGGCCAAATCCTGATGCCCAACATTGGTTATGAGTAAAAACCAAGCACATGCCTCCTGGCAGCTTCCTGAAATTCCTGGTCCATACATCAAGGAACTGGAAGTGCTACAGATGTGCACCAGATCTNCATGGTTGCCTTGCCCAGGAAATCTAAGAGGTCCTGCCTCTGTCTTCTCTGTCTAGCCATTGGCCACCAGCAACTTTATTTACCAATTAGAGCTGACTGGGGGCAGGGACCCTCAGCATTTTTCCAGATGTAATACATTCCTTGTAGTGGAAGATTCACTCCATGGCATTGGATGTCTAGTTGGGCACATTATTTTTCTCCCAKACTTGGTCACTCTATTTAGATTCCTTTCATATGTGTGTGCATATTTTAGAAAGCATTTACAATAACAGGTTTCCATATTGTCCCTCAAATGGCCCCTAGTTTTACTTGTCTCTTCTCATGTTGCTTCCCTTGACCTACTCTCATATAGCCCTACCCTTTTTAGTCCAGTCTTTCTCCATCTTTCCATAATAGTATATTCTATTTTCTCTTTCTTGGAAAATCCTCATCTCCCCCTTACTTCCTTACTAGGCATACAACATCTGTGGCTATATGGACTCMAGAGCACTTTGGATGAATTTATTAGTACGACAACTCATGAAAAAAATGTTAATCTCAATTGAAAATATAATCAAATGGAATTGCCCTTTCCTGGACTCTGCTAAGTTCTGAGCAGATTTTCTTGATTGCAAATTTGGAGACATGAATTTTAAGCTATTAAAAACTGAAGATAATTTAATCAGAATTTTCCCAAGGAAAAATATTATTGAAATAGAAATATAAAATTGCATTAATATTTAAATTCTTTGATCTAAATATTGCCAGCCAGATACTCATAGAATAAGACCTGAGCTAAAAGTGAAATCTTTTTCTCCACACAACCTTGGTTCTTGTTTTAGCACTAAACTCAAGTCTAATTTTCCTCTCTCTTTATAAGTCTGGAAAAATAACACAAGCAATCTCTTGCCGAAGGCTAACGTAATTCATTCATATGTTCTTAGGCATAATTAGCAATGGGGCAGAAACAGGGCTTTTCGAGTGGAGAAGGCAGTGGTGTGCTTAACTGAAGGTAGTCTGGCTACTGTAAGGATAGAGGAACACATTCCCTGAGTACTGTGTAAGAGGCAGATCTGTACAGAGAGAAGTTATAGACTTATAGAGCTATAATTAGAAGTCTATAACTTAGGGGAAAAGAAAAACACAAAAGGAAGCTGATAAGGACACCATYAGGATAAAATGGTGATAAGAGAGACGGGTTGGGTAGCTGGTGAGAGGTCTCTAATATCAACAACCTCAGGTTGTTCCCTGAATCTGAAAAGAATAAGCTAGTTGAGACCACTCTTGTCTGTTCATGTCAGCAGAATGCATTTTGTCTTTCTGTTACTGTAAATTTCCCACAGTGGCTGAACAAAAGCCATCGTTTGTATTTATATAGCTCAAATCTCCTCCACCCTGGGAGGAGCCTCAATAGCCCAGCACAAGCAACATGAAGCGGAGTAAACCTTGTGTGCTGAGAGAGGTACGCCTTGTGTTTTATGGCACCACGTGGGAGTTTAGATCACTTCGGTGGAAAGGTTCAGAGAAATATTTAAGAAAGGAGTGTGAATGCGGGAAATGGAGAAAGAGAGATGGGGTGGGGTTAGTAGATTTATATAGTTTGAGAAAAGAGGTAGGAAATGGGAGAAAATAAGTCAAAGAGTGATTAGAATTTGTGATGTGCAGTAGAATTCCAGATTTTCCTCAGGATCATAATACCAAATAAAATACCCATTTCCCCACTGATTTGTGGTTCAACTTYGCAGGTGGGTCACTGTATCCAAGTGGATCCTGACGGACCTGATTCTGTTTATCTGCTTTAGGCTGATATATTACTGTTACAGTTTTAATCTGAAACATCTCCCTCATTCTACCTTCAAGGTTCTGGCAGTGGAAGTGTCTAGAAACTAGAGGAGGTAGGGACTTCCTGGAGGAAGCAGGCATTTGTGACATGCCTTGAAAATTATACCTACTCTCTGTCTTTGACCCTCTTCTCTGTCTCTTTTCCTTTCTCACTGTGAGTATAGTAATCTCCCCCAACTCCCTGCTACTTCTACTCTAATGATGTATTTATTGTCTTTCCAGTCCCTAAAGTCAACAAAGCTGAAGACCATGGACAGAAAAACTCATAACCAAGATGTTTCCTTTGTCCTRTGAGTTGTTAGTGTCAGGTATTTGGTGGCATACAGCAAGTGGACTACCAATTTGTAGCTGTGATGTGTGATAATCGCATTCACTGTTTTTACAGACAAAAGAAATGCCTGGTAGAGCAATTTGCACAGTTGATGTTCCTCTAATTTCTTTTCTAAGGTCTCGCATCACTAACTGTATGTTGGAGTCTTCTTCAGTGAGCAAAGGGGACTGTAGGGATGACATCTCTATGTTTGGAGTGATGTGTCAAGTACTGGGATAAAGCCCTCCTGTTTTCTCATTAAAGCTTCCTAATGACTGCAGGTCAAGTATGATTAGCTCCACTTGAAAGGATTGAAATTTATTCAAGAGATCAAGCTACTTTTCAAAGGCAGAAAATGATGTGAGGGCAGGATATAAACTCTATCTTCACTACTATTCTGTCTCATCCTCCCATGATGATGATCCTGACTTTGACGCTTGATCCAAGACTATGCATGTCTCCAGAGATAATCCCTCTCATCTCAGCCTAGGGAAGTATTCTATATTGATCATTATTTCCTAAATTTTCTGTACTTGTAAGGGATACTTGATCAGAGTGGGACTAAATTCTAAATATTCTTGAGAACCTGGAATTTCCCATTGTGTTCTGTACAGTGATTCTTACCTCCTACTTCCTCTGAAAACAAAGACTTTCTTTCAAGGAAGTGGGAGAGGCTGCCGAGTCTACTGGAGAAGGGCTATCTAGTCACACTGTCTCATGTRACTGAAGTGCCCTTGATGCTAATGATTGGTTTCCTCTCAGAACTGAACATCAGAACCTCCAATATTGCTTTTTATTTTCATTTAGAAAGAGAAATGATGAACTTTTATAAAACTATCCAGACAAGCAAACTTCCCAAACATAACCAATGTTTTTTTTTTTTTTCACATTGAGGCCTCATGCAAATGTTTGCTGTACAGAATCAATAACTGGGCTACTAGGTCTATTTGAGGAGACATTTTATGTGACCCAACTGGTACACAGCCTTCCAGATTTAATGTTTAAAGTAGTCCTTTATCAGGTCACTAAGTGATGAATAAGGAAGCATGCTGAATTTCAAGGGCTAAGGACATTGACCCCTGGGGGCTGGGGGGAAGGCAGGGGAGAATGAGTCCCCAAGAAAACAGAATGCTCCCATGCTTGTTCAGTCCTGGAGGACTCAAGCAAGACAGGAAGAAGTGGAGTTTCAGTGYAAGCCCTTTTCAAGGTAGACCCCTGAACTCATTCTACTCTGAACTATTCTACAATTGTTTCCTGGTTTCCTGAATTCATAATAAAGGCACTTCACTCAACACTTTGAATGATATACTTGCCAGAAGCACAAACACACACTTTCTGATATGGCCCATTTCTACAGCATCATCTTGTCCTTTTTCTTTCAATTATAGATGGAGAAACAATTTGACTTTACAGGACTGGGCACTTAAACTATTGTGTTTCCTGCCCATCATGTCTGTGCCAACATTAATATGCAGACATATTGGCTGCTTCACTGGCATCATGGTCTCTCATAATAGTATTGCTTCTGCCCAATATTAAATACTTCTTACAGAAAAGGTCATTTAGAATTGTACTGACGAGGATCATAAGCCTTAACTGCATCACTCTTGTCAGAGGGGCTCAAATGATACATCTATGCCTGACAAATTAATGATGTAAATTTCAGATTAAGTAATAAATCACAGAGAGTTGATGTATCATTCCAAAAGATTTACTAAGYACTCTGAGCCAGAGTATGCCATCTTATATTCCATATTGTCTACAACAGAGAAGAACACCGATTTCCTCTCAGTAATTATTTTTGCCTCTAATGATGAAGTCTGGATCTGTTACTGCAGAAGTTGAGTTTAAAATGGGGGAGGGGCATTGAGGTGACAATACCTGATGACAGGTAATAAACTCTGGGATTGTTTTAAGTTTTAAGTTTCAGTATCATTTTCAGGAGAAGGCTAGACCAAGCCTGAGGAAGGCTAGACCAAACCTGAGGAAGAATGCTATAGTTTGGTACTTACTTTTCTCCCAAAGACCATGTAATAAACGCTGGACTGGGGTATAAATGGGAGGTTATGGAACCTCAGAAGATGGAGACTAATGAGAGGCCTACAGGTCACTGGGAGCCCTTGGAAGGGATTATAGGACTGTAGTCTCTTCCTCSCTCTTTTGCTTCATAGCAAGTGGAATGCCGTTTTGTTCTGCTGCATGTTCCTCCTAGGCTATGCTGACTTTCCAACAACAACACATCCTACTGATATCAGACAGCTCTCCAATGCCAAAGACCTCTTCTTTTATCTTCACAGGTTAATTATCTTGGGTAATTTGATAGCAATGGAAAGCTAACACTGTAGTCTTAACTAACTGTCCACTAGCTCCCAGATTTTGAACATCATAGTCAAGTAATTAAGAGAAGAAAAGCCATTTACTTTAAGTAACTATCTTTGCTCTTAAGCCTGTGCCTGTTTGGAAGCACTGTTTTTGTGGAAGACAAAGAAGGTGAANACCACAAAGCCATCACAGAAAGAGCAGCACAGCTGGCCCTCAAAATCACCAATCCTAATGCCAGGCTGCAAAGAAAACGAATGGATAGCTCACGTGCATGTTTTATTTGTGCTTAAATAAAACTACAAAAACTGAAAGGGGCATTGAGGGATGGATGGAGGGAAGGAAGGAGAAAGGGAGGGAGAGAAGGAGGGAGGGAGAGAGACAGAGAGAGACAGAGATTGAGATTTATGTCTCTAAGTCTGAATACCACACTATTGAAACAATGGGCCCCAAAGAAATGGGAATTTCACCAGGAATTTCATGCTGGAAAAAGGAAAAGGGACCAGCTAAGATTTCACACAGTTCTAACAACTTATCAGACCATCTTATAGGATGAGACTGAAGCCCAGAGAAGAGTGGGCTGGGTCTATAGTGGGCAGGACCACACCTTTAATGGAACTTAGATGTGCATATCCTTGGACCTCTATTTAAAGGTTAATCTCACTTGGACCCAAGATACACTTGAGTGCTGTCGTGGTTACTATTCTATTGCTATGAGAAGACACCATGAACAAGGCAAAGTATAAAAGAAAGCACTTGCTTGGGGCTTGCTTAGAGTTTCAGAGGGTGTGTCCATAATCATTATGGCAGGAAGCGTGGCAACAGGCAGGCAGGCAGGCAGGCAGGCTTATCACTGGAGCAGTAACTGAGAGTTTACATCTGATCCACAAATCGGAGGCAGAGATCAGGAGACAAGGCCTGACATAGGCATTTAAAACCTTTATTATAGCCCAACCCCCAGTGATAAACCTTTCCCAAAGGCCATTTCTCCTAATCCCCTAAACAGTCTACCAGCTGGGAACCAAGCTTTCAAATACATGAACCTATGGAAGCCATTCTCATTCAAATGACCACAGAGGGCTCACTGGTTCACATGATCTTTGTCCCTCTTCCCAACACTGCCACATTGAATGAATCTCCTTCTCCTGTCTCCCACTTTAAAAAAAAAATCAAGGAAGTCAGTCAGTTCATAGAAATAATCATCTATGGAGATTAAGATGCTAATAAATTTCAGCCCTGTTTTTCTACTCACATTTAAGATTAATTGCAAACTGAATGCAGGTATCCAAAAACAGAAATGGAAATATCAGCTTTGTCACTGATAAAAAGAATGTGACTCAGGCCTAGGGCTAAGGATATGACTCAGTTGGTAGAGTGCTTGCATTCATTAAGCCCTGAGTGGCACTTCCTATCACCAAATAAACCAGCCAAGGAGATGCATGTAGAGGCAATAGGGTCAAAAGATCAAGGTCATTCTCAGCCTCACAGTAATTTTGAGGCCAATCTGGGCCTCAAAATCTTGGGTCAAAAAGGCATACATACATGCATACACACACACACACACACACAATACACATGTGCATAAGTTCAAATGGACATTCTATTTCTGTTTCTGGGGGCTGTGTCCAGCCTGTAAGCTCTTCTCTCTTAGTATCAGAAGGCTGGGTTTATTCACACTAACAATATGATCAGCTACAAGACTGCATTCCCTTGCCTCCCTTGCAGCCACAATTGATCATGACATTAGCATTTTGCTCAAAAAAGCTGGCTCAACTGGAGGTCAACATGCAGAAGAATGACAATTGATCCATTCTTATCTCCTTGTACTAAGCTCAACTCCAAGTGGATCAAGGACCTC
>BDUI01001217.1:149186-162602 GCA_002335545.1 Apodemus speciosus
GAAAGTTACACCATCTCACACCTGTGATTTTCTAATGCAAACAATATTGTCATGTATATTCTCAGACATTAATCTTAATGTGTAGGTAAGGGGTGTATTTTTATGCACTAAGCAAAAATGACCACTGTGATATATATATATATACATGTATATGTATATGTATATATATATATTTAATAAATACAAAAATAAATAAGCAGATATATAATCACACTGACAGACAGAAACACACACAAATGTGCTAATTTTGCTGCTAAAAAAAATTTCATTAGGAAGATGACGAGATGGTTCAGTGCCTAGGACCCAGAGTTTAATACCCAGATCCTAGGTAAAGGCAGAAGAATTTTACCCTCTCAACTCTACACATGCACTGTGGTACACACAAATTAAAATTATAATAATAATGTGTGAGAAGTGTATTCACAAACAGGGTGAAGGCCTATTGTGTATGAGAGTGTGCCTAGCGTATTCAGAAGACACCAAGGATACCAGTGTGACTGGAAAAGAAAGAGGGTGGGAGAATCCCAGAGTTTTATCAGCTTTCCTGGGGACACTGCCTTGATAAAGTGCTAAAGGACATTGAACGAAGACAGGAAACTCATTCTTTGTTTCAACTTTGTTTCAAAACATCTCTGTGGCTGCTGGGTAGAAAAGGAGCAATAGAAAATCAGGAGGTGGGGGTGCTAGAATTCTTACCTAGCATATGAAAGAAACCCTGGAGTTTATCTCCAACACCATAAACTCCAGATATGGTAGCACACATCTTTAATCTCAGCCTTCTAGAGGTACATACAAGAGGACCAGAAGCTCAGGGTCATCCTAAGCTACATAATGAGTTCCAGGCCAGCTTTTATCACATGGCCACATGAGGCCCTCTCTCAATAAAAGAAAGATCCAGMGGTTTTGGGTGTATGCTTTTAATCCTAGCATGTGAGAGATAGAGGCAGGCAGAGCTCTGTAAGTTCAAGGTCAACCTGTTCTACATAGAGAGTTCAAGGATAGCCAAAATGACATACATAGTAAGACACACACACACACACACACACACACACACACACACACACACACACACACCAGCAATGGGCAAAGAGTCACCATGTTGTTGGTGTAATTCTGAGTCAGGAATAGAGCAGATGGCAGGTCTTTGTCAGCCTGGCTTGATACCTGCCGTTGTGGCCAAAGCTGTCTTATGCTTAGGACTCCATAAAAATCAAATGAAATCCAGGCAGTGTCACACAGAAGGAGAAAGACAGATACGTGTGTACCACCATGCCATCCGCAGACCTGCCCTCCAGTGCACTGCATAGCAGACCATAGACACCTGCTTGCAACCACACCTTGTAGCACAGATGGAGGACATCACCAGGGGCATACCAACCCCATGGCCAGCTTAAAGCAGGAGCCACCACATTGTGTATGTTGTGGTCAGATAGGAGAGAAAGAGAAGTGGAGCTCTTTGAGGACTATAAAGAGAGATAGAATTGGAAACTCAAGGGTGGAACAGCCAGCACTGCCACCCGTGGGACCTCCATTGTGATGTCCCAGCCACTGAGGGCCATGTCTGAGTCTGTAGCTACACAGCAGCAGGGCAGGGTTGGTGTCGATCATGGCTCATATTACCAATAGAGAACATGGGGGAATGTCCCTGGTCAGGGCAGCTGGCCCCATCACTCAGCAGCAACAGCATTCTTGAGAGCAGGCCCTGCACCTTGCCAGGAGGCACAGTGGAGTTGGCCCTGTTGCAGGGGTGTGAGTAAGTCAGGCCAAAGGATGTGAGTGTGGGAGAACTGACCCTGCGACTCATCTGCTGCGAGTGGCATGAAGTGATACCCTATTACCACCACCTCTAACAGTCAGGAAAGCTGCCCATAGGGTCGTGAGGTCAGGAGAGCTAGCCCTGCAGTACTCAGGAGAGGAGTGCACCCCTCACCTGGGCAGCACAGCAGAGCTGACCCAGGTGACAGGGGTGGGATGATGCACCGCCCATGCCTTGCCCCTCATCACCTGCAGCAGTCAGGAGAGCTGGCCCTAGCGTCGTGAGAGCAGGTAAGCAGGCTATAGGACTTTGGGGGAGCAGGCTCTGCATGTCCTCTGGGCAACACAATAGAAATAGCTGTGGTTGGGGAGGGTTGCAGGTGAGCTAGATTCCCCAGTATGAGAGCATGGGGGAGAGCTGGCCCTGCCACTTGTCTGGCAAGAGGTGGTGTGGGTGTAGGGGGGTGATATCACCATTGCCCCTCAGAAAGCTGGCCCTGGGGGCATGAGACAGCTAGCCCTGTTCCTCCAGTGGCTGCAGTACTTGGGAGAGTGGGCCTGGTCCCTTGACTGGGCAGCACAGTGGAGCTGGCTCTGGAGGCACGGGTACAGATGAACCAGCATGAGAGCAGGAGAGCTGAGCCTGCCTCCTGCTGATGAAGGCATTGTGTGGCCTACCTGGAGCAGTGCGGGAGACCTCAACTTAGTGGTGTACAGAAAGGAGAGCTGGGGGCTGACCAGCTCAGTCACCACCCGGGTCCAGATCCAAGGCTCTGAATTGGCCCTGTAAAAAAAAAATCTTTGTCATGTGCAAATGGTTGGGATGAATGAAAGGCCAGTCCTGCTGTCCCAAAGCTCTACTTGACACAGGGCAACAACAGGATAACCAGGAGGAGTCCAGGTGAGGATCCAGCATTGATGGTATGTATAGCAGAAGCCAGAGGTCTAGAACCAGACCAATGACCCACTGCAATGAATATTTGCAAGTGAAGATGTGTGGACAGAGGGATAGACTCTGGGACATGCTGTGACATTCTACAGCTTCCATGATGAGATGTTTTCTATGCTTTGTTTTTCGCTGTTGTTTATGTGTGTTATATTTGAGGGGGGAGGTTTTCACTTTAGTTCTGGAGATTCGAACTCAGGTCCTTGTGCTTGTACAACAAGCACTTTACCTACTAAGCCATCTCCCCAGCCCGATTTCTTTGAGTCTATCTATGTTAGGACTATATAAATTTCAACTCAACCATCCCACTAAAGTCTTATTCTTGTAAGTTCTTTCCACTTCTTTGCTGTTGTAAATAATTCGCTGATGTTCAGAAATAATGTGTTGGTGAAGTTTTATGCATAAATTTTAGTCTGTTTTTCGGATTAATCTGCATGAGGACAGAATACAGAGGTGGAATTAGCAAGTCAAAGAGAGAACATGTTTTAGACTCTCAATAGTTACTACTATCAAATTGCTCTCAGAAAGGTTAGGCCTATATAAAGTCCCCGGGCTTATGAAAGTCATATACAACCTCAAAGGGGGAGAAAGCCCTTGATTGGCATCATCTTCCTTTTAAAAACAGGGTGGGTTCTTTTTATACTAAGAAAGTGCTAGAATTTCACACATCATATGCATGGCAGAGAGTGAAAACTAAGATTCTGAGTATGAAAGAGTCATTAGAGCCTTTAGAGCAAAGCTTCAGTTAAATTGTGATGCAGCTTGCGGATCATATGAAAGTAGGCATGGAAGCAGTCAGGACTAAATATATGTGGTTGCTAAGATACTAAGCTGGAGACTAGGAATTAACTTTTCACACCTTCTCCTCCAATGAGTCATTTCAGGACTAGCCGTCTCTTCTTGTTAAATGGTATGGCATGGAAACATTTGGGACAAATTGGTATTTGGCCAGAAGGGAAAGAATTGCACAAAATGAGGACAAGATAAGAAATAGGACGATGTGAGTTCTGAAACAATGTGTTGCTCTGTAACTCCATGTCTGTTTGTCACTTGATCCTCTGAGTCGAGTTAAGTAGGAATCTAACTCACAGAGCTTTTGCGAAGAGCACATACATGCTAGTAAGTGACAATCAGATATTATGACTGCTTTGAAGTCTTGGACCCTCAGCTTTGGATACTCATACATAAAGAGGGCCTTGAATGCCTCTGCAAAGGTTTGGTTTTGTATTCAGTTGTAGCAGATTCAACAGTCTACTTCTGGGAGAATAGACTTACAGGGGTGGGGCGGGGTATTGATTAAGGTCCTAACCTCTAGTTAGACTGGCATTTCCCCAAGAACAACAGCTATATTTCATTTGCTCACTTGATAAACTATCTACAGCCCCTGGTAAGACAAAAACAGGCTCATTGCCTCCTGCTTAATGTTATATCTCAGTGATGAGAGAGGATGAAGAGTCTAACAGGAATTTCTTTGTTGCCTAGGAGCACCGTGTCCTCCATCGTGGATTACCAGTAAAGCCAATCCTTGTGTCTCTGGTCCTAGCAAGTCATCTCTTCTAAACTTTCTCTGACCCCAGAGACTCTTGTCAATATCCATCACACCTCAATCCAACTCATTCCATGGGTGCTACAATATTCTTTTTCCTGGCAGACTAGCCAGACTCTACCAGCCTTTTCTTACAGTCTCCTCCCTTGGACCAATGTTGGTTTCTATCATTGGCTTCAAATGTGGTCTCCCAGTAAAGAAATGGATGACAGGGCTGGGAGTGTGCCTTGGTTCGTAGGGCATCAGAGTGCTTACCTAGCATATACAAACTCCTGGGTTCCATTCCCCCAACACTGCGAAAAACAACAGTAGTGGTGGTACATGCCTATAAATGCAGCACTCAGGAAATGGATGCAGAATAATCGGAAGTTCAGCCCACCCTCAACTCCTTATCAATTTCAAGAACAGTCTGAAGTATTTGAAACAAGACTATGGCGTGTGTGTGTGTGTGTGTGTGTGTGTGTGTGTGTGTGTGTGTGTGTTAACATTTTTCAAGTCTCAGGTCATAGTAGGAAACAAATACCAAAAAAAAAAAAAAAAAAAAAATGAAGCCATGCTGTGTATCTCTTCCAGAAATAGCTTTAAACCAGTCTATCTACATAGATACATTATTATCTACTAACTGCTTTTATGCGAACTGTTATCTAGTATTCCTTCAGTAACTGCAAATGGGAAGAATAGAATAACAACTTGAGGTTACTGAGAGCCAACACTACATACTAATTGTGGTGAGGTCTTGTATTTAAATAGAAAAGCAGAAAATGTTTTAAAATGTGGCCTTCCTAAATTTGCTACTGGAAACCTAATTTGATGGTTCTCTGGCATCTGGTGATTCTAGATAGCAGCATCCTCTCTAATAAATATGATGCCTGTGAACCACCCCCAGAGATTCCAGTGTAATCGATCTGGGCAGGCTATGTGTACATTTTAAATGTTCCCCAGGGGACTGTATATGCAGCCAGGACTGAGAACCAATGCTCTGAAATGTCTGAGCTTGTGATGCCAGATCTTCTAATTAAACCACAATGGGCTTCCAGGACATGAACATAAAACATCTTACTTGCTCATGCCCTCTCCCTCTTGGATGCCCTCACTTTTTTGCTTTCTTCTTATTTACCCAATAAATCACTGTGAGACTTTCTTCACATGCTGCTCTTCTTCCATACAGTACAAACCCAATGTCTGATGGTTCAAATTGCAATAAGCTGGCATCTTTAAAGGCCAGATCACAGCAGCAGAGAAACTATGGCCTACAAAAAAAAAAAAAAAAAAAAAAAAGGATGAGGTAATGCAAATGGCCTTCTACTTGGGCTTGTGTTACGTGGGTGGCTTTATGGAAGAGAGGGCATGGGAGAAGCCTGGAGAAAACATTGGCATATGGGACTTTGACAAACCTTCGTGAAAATTCACACTTGAAATAAGGCATAGCCAGGGCGGGATTCCATCTGACTCCCCCGCAGTGGATGCCATGTGGCCAGGAACTAGACGAAGATTCTAAACCAAGCACTTCCCCACCAGGCACTTCCCCACCAGGCACTTCCCCACCAGGCACTTCCCCACCAGGCACTTCCCCACCAGGCACTTCCCCACCAGGCACTTCCGCTCTTTTTCTTCTAAGTCTAGGGCTCCTTAGGAACTATGAGGCTTGGGTGGAAGATATACTATATTGTATCACACTATGTGTAACACCAAAGGCCCTTTACCCCAAAGAACCTCAGCCTGCATGAAGGGAGAAAATGGTGCTGAGACTGAAGGAGAGCTCTCAGCAGGCTGGGTTCATCTTTCCATGAACCTCATCCTATCCTCTTTCAGAAAGATGATTGCCGAGCAGAAATCCAGTGTACATAGAAAAATACTCCAGAGGGCCTCAATACTTCAGTAAACCACAGGAACCTTTTGCCAACTTCAGAAATGGTTAACCTCAAGACTCACAGGCCTCGAGGTTTTGGCCATTGGCCCTCTTACCAGTATGAGTTGTGAACCACAAAGGCATAAGAGACACAATTGTAGTGACGTGGGTACATCTCTCCTACCATGTTGCTCCAAAGAGGGAGAGTGCCTTTTATGACCAGGAGCTCATAAAAGACTTTGGGCTGCAGGCTCCCTGGCAGCCACCTAGCTGGGCTCTTTCCCAAGGTCCCTAAACTAATCGTCTCCTTGGCAACCAACATCAATGCAGTATTTGATGGACATAACTGCTAGAGGGGCTGAGCTGGACCAATTTCTCAGAGAACTGTGTTCTCCCAGGAGCAGATTCAACTGGTACTCTGCTTGAATTTGATCGTCCCAGGCAGGGTTTCAACCCTCATGAAGATGAAAGAAGTAAAATTCCGGAGCAGACAGGGACACTTTTCACAAAATAGAAAAACTGTAATGTTTCTTTTATCTCAGTGCCTTGGTTCCATTTCCTCCCATTACTATGTTTTCGGTGTTTTTGCTGTATCATGTAACCGATTTTTATGGTAAAAGGGAGTGCCAGCCCACTCCATGGCTCCGTCAGTGGGTAAAGGTACCTGCTGCCCATCTTGACCACCTGAGTTGGAGCCCAGACTCCCGCAAGCCGGTTTCTGACCTCCAAACCCTCACAGTGGCCACCAGACACCACCCTCCCACGACACAAAGGGAATAAATGGCATTTTTAAAATGTCAAGTGTTATCTCCAGTACCCATATAAATGGAGGAAGCTGGTCTTAAGACATCTGTTAGAAGGTTCTGGAAGTAAGTTCATGGAAACTGCCCAGGGGCAGATGTTTGCCTTCCTGCCCTACTCAACTATCAGCTGATTCTCACAGACACATTTAATGACAATCTAACAGACTAGATACATTTCTTACGAATGCTGGAACATGCCATTCTGCCTATAGATAACAAGTCTTTTCATTCTAATTCTGGAACAACCTAATTCAAACTAGCTGATGGGGGAGGGGGCCACCAGAGCCCCAGGAGAGGCCTCTTGACACTCACACTCATTTCTGAGTTTGACATGTCACCAGCTTGCTAGCTCCTGATTCTTGTCATCTCATCAGAGTTTGGATTTAATCATCCACCAGAAATAAAGCAAGGCGTTCTCCAGGGTAGGAGGCTGTGGGGATTTAGAAGGTCTGCCTTGAGCTTCTGAAAACCTGTAAGACTGAGCAGTTCAGGGTTTTCTTTCTGCCTGAGTCTGAATTTAATTCTAGGTGTATAGCCTATTGAATCCTCCATGAAACAGATTTGTAGGCATTGCTAAGTGCAGTAACAATTCCTCCTTAGGACATAAGCTTTCATATGCATAAAAATCCCACCCACCTCTCTAGGCAGGAAGTCAAGCCCCTCACACTCTAACCTTGGCCCTTCTTCAGTTATATTACCTTCAATGCTTCTCTCAAGCAGCCTGCCTCCCCCTCCCTCCTTCCCCTCCTCCTCATGCCTCCCTCTCTCTTTCATTTAAACTAAACCAGTTCCTTCATGTTTAAGCTAAATCTGAATTTTTGCCTTGCATCTATTTATTTTACCCCGAGACAGAGACTCATGTATCCAGCCTTGCTCTGTAGCCGGGGATGACCTTGAGCCACCCCTCCTAAGTGCTGAAATCGCGTGGGCATCACCACACCCTATTTATGGAGTGGTGGGGCTGGAACCACGGCTTCATAAGCATGCTAGGCAACGCTCTACCAACTGAACTACACTCCTAGCTCATGTACTAGCTGTTTCCAAACCTTCCCACCATCTAAAATGCAGGCTGAATCCAAATGTCCAAAAAGCATTCCACCAAAATTTTTTAAATGAAATAAATAAAGGATTCAGGTATAGCTCAATGGGAATGTGAGATTAACAGTCACAACACCTAGTTTGATCTGCAGTGCCCTGGCTCCTCCTGCTTCCACCCAAGAATATGAAGAAATGATACACACACACACACACACACACACACACAATTCAGGATAGCTTTGTTTTAGCCCCACGACCACCATCTTTTCTTCTTATTTTAGTGGGAAGGATAGAAATCTTGAAAAGGAAAAATGGGCAGAAATAGAAAGCCGAGGTACAGGAAGGAAAAAAGAGAAGAGGAAGAGCCAAATAGCACACTGACAGACGCTGCAGCCCCCAAGCCTGCTGTTCTCCACTTCTGCCAGTAGCCCCGAGAGCTGTGACAAAACCCAGCCCAGTGAGATCCCGAGAGCCCACAGGGCAGCAGGCCCCCATTCCCAGAGATCCCAACCCAACTCACTCCAGCAAGCATTTCCTGAAGCTCTTTCTCATAGAAAAAGAGTGGTAACCTTGAACCTTGCAGGGAGATAGGGGAGAAAATATGTTCCTAAAGAAACAATTTCAGGAAGTGGAGAACGGAGTCCGAGACCGAATGATAGAGGCAAGATACCTTGGAGAACAAAGAGCCCTGTGTGGGCTGAGGGAGCTGTGGGTGAGGTGCAGAGGAGAGGGTGGGGCTGATGAGCTGGGGGCCCAGGTGGGAGGGGTGTGTGCGAGTGAGCKCGTTCTAATGCCACCTATTCCTCATGGAGTGGCTGCATCATATGTGTGTGCAAAGGCACACATGCGGAGTTCAGAGGACAACTTTTGGGAAAGGGTCCACTGTAGGTTGCTGGCATCCAAATCAAATCATCAGGCTTGCAAGGCAAACAATTTTTCTTGCTGAGACAGTTCAGCATCCCTGCATGCATCCATTCTTTCTCCCAACACAGCTCCAGAAAACATGTCACAGGCCTTTAAAGACAGTCTCCCATTTTTTCTTTAGAAACTCAGTTTGTTTGAGACAGGGTCTTACACTGTAGCCCAGGCTGGCCTATACTCACAGGAATCCAATTGCCACTAGTGCTGGGATTATAGGCATACATCACCATGCCTACTTCAGCTGTCATATTAAACACACACATACACACACATATGATAAAGATGTAGATATAGATTTTATTGAAAGAATCAGCAGGTTTTTTTTTTAAGGAGTGTTTATTCAACATTTGAAGAACATTCCGTTTCCTGTTAATGTGTTAATATAGGGTTCATTTCCTGAAAATGGTTTATTCTTTCTCTTTTTTTCCACTAAGACCTCAATCATTTGGCAGACTCGTTCTGTCTCTGGGGGTTTTACGTTGTTAGTTTCAAGATGATCCACTCATGTGAATGATTTATTGCTGCTTCTTTTTTCCCTATTCCTCCCTCTCGGGCTTTCTATGTTTAGATTGGGAGGCCAGGGGGCTACGAAGAGAGAAGATGAATGCTCTACTGTGGTGGAGTTCAGTGTCACTTGGTAGAAAGCTCAGATTCTCTGAGGCAGGCAGACAAATGGTCTGGCTTCTACACTGGCGGCCAAATTTTAAAAGATGTTCAAGAGAGCCCGGCCTAGTGGCTCACTCTTCCGTGATTCTTCTGCTTTCACCTTTGCAGATTTGAAGGTAGCCTGGGCTACATTGCAAGACCTCACCTTAAAAACAAAGTTTAAGGTCTGGATTTTGTACACACACCACAAAAATATAGCTTAGGAAAGATTATAAAGCAAAGCTCTGCCCAGCAGTGGTGGCCCACACCTTTAATTCCAGCACTTGGGAGGCAGAAGCAGGCGGATTTCTGAGTTCAAGGCCACCCTGGTCTACAGAGTGAGTTCTAGGACAGCCAGGGCTACACAGAGAAACCCTGTCTTGAAAAACTTTTTTAAAAAAGAAGAAGAAGAAGCCCAGCCCTGCAGAATTTGAGTTTGTAGCTCCATTGACACAGTGCTTGCATGAAGTTCTGGGTCTGATCCCTAAGATCACATGACACTGGTTGAAAGCAGGAGGGCCAGAGTTCAAGGATATACATAGAGAATGAGCTACATGACACCTTATCTTTAAAAGAACAAGAAGCCTATGTACAAATGTTTGTAACAGCATTAGTCATAGTAGCCCCTACCTGGAAGCAACCCAAATATCCAAGCCAGATGAATGGATGGATAAACAAAAGATGATGATCTATCTGTGCAGTTAAATAGTACATGGCTGGCAAAAGACTGGTGCTGATGGTGATGCAGGCTACAGCATAGATAAAGTTCAAGAACTTGGCGCTCAGTGAGAGACTGACATAGAGGACTAGATTTTTACAGTTTTATTTACATGTTAATTATACATAATTATATAACGATGAGTTTTGCAGTACTTTTATACAGCTATAATGTGATTTGATCATTTCACCCCCTATTCCCCTCATCTGTTTCCCTCCAGCTCCCACAGCTCCCCTTCCCCTTTCTCCTTTCATGTATCTTTCTGTGTGTACATGTGTATCTGTGAATGAGTCTTGTTAGTGTTGCTTATAGGAGCATGGGTATAGGGTTATTTACAGGAGTGTGGGCAGCGGCCCATATTTGCAATGAATCTATTTAAATGAAATATTCAGTATAGGCAAATCCATAGAAGCAGAAAGTATAGTGAGGTTTCTTTAAAAAATATATTTTTATTTTGAGTGTGTGTGTGTGTGTGTGTGTGTGTGCGCGCGCATGAATGTATGACATGTGTGGGTTTAGGTATTCCATGAGGACAAAAGGGGGCATTGAGGGAGCTGGAGTTATAGGCAATTGTGAGCCACCAACTGTGGGTGCTAGGATCCAAACCTGAGTCCTCAAGAAGAGCAACAACCATGTTTTCTCTCTTTTTATATTATTGTATTTTACTTTATGTGAATAGATAATTTGCCTGCAATGTATGCCTGTGCAACACATTCATGTCTGGTGCTAAGACCAGAAGAAGGCATCAGATTCCCTGGAACTAGAGTTACAGAGGGCCGTGAGCCTTCATGTGGGTGCTGGGAACTAAACTCGGGTCCTCTGGTGGGACAGTCAATGCTCTTAACTGCTGAGCCATCCTTTCAGCCCCTCCCCCCGCCCCCTGCCAAGCACTCTCGATCACTGAGCCCTCCCCCAGGCTAAGTGGGTTATCTTTTAATCAAAATTTGCATTTCTTTTATCTTTTTTCCTTCCAAACCAAACACTGACACTGGGATGACTTCTCCTGAGTGAACTATGGTGGTGACATTCTGTTAAAAAGGAAAGTGATCAAACCCAACACCAAGAACTGCAGGCAACTCAGGAACTCTGAGAGTGGGAAAAATAGTCTTTCCAGGGGGCACTGCACCAACTGCTTATCTAATACTAAATGGTCAGACTGAAAACATACATACAAGTATACATATTCAGGCCAAACAGGTTATATTTAGGAATATATACATACACATATACATATATATACACATACACATATACATAAAGAGGTCATGAATTTGAAAGAGAACTAGGAGGGATATATGGGAGGGCTTCAAGGGAGGAAACAGAAGGGGAAATGATATAATTATGTTATAATCTCAAAAACTAATAAAATTGTCAAAAAGGACACCCCTCCGCATTCTTTCCTTACAGAGAGAAAAACAGCTCCATTTTCCACCCTGAATATAATGTCATACAGTAACCAGAAGGAAAAACCCTACGTTTTCTCTAAGTATTTGCATGGACCTTCGTTATCTTTTTTTTAATCAGCACTAAAGATGTTACTCTGTCTCTCTATGTCTGTGTCTCTGTGTCTCTTTGTCTTGCTCTCTCTGTCTCACAGTTAGATGTGAGTGTGTGTGTGTGTGTGTGTGTGTGTGTGTGTGTGTGTGTGTGTGTGTGTGTGATTTTAAGTCTAGGCACCATAGGTACCAAGTAGGAGTCACTGGCTTTGAGGACACTGAGGAAACAGTTTCCACACAGGGATGAAGCTAGAGTTCCCAGCCTCTGGCTCCCACTGGGGCTCTTTTGGTAGAGCCAAATTCTCAGTCCAATTATACTGGCCTGGAGTCTAGTGTGATAGTTGACTATCAATCATAGAATTCAGCTTAGATGAAACTGTAGCTCCTGGTGGGGGCTGCTGTCTCCCCGACAGAGCTGAAGCCAGCTGCTTTGTACCTAGAACCCCAGAACTTTGAATAAGACCCAATACACTCTAACTGCAACATCTTGTTTAGATGAAGTCCCAGTTGTCAAGGGAAGGAGGAAGGATCCCCATCTTCTAAGGGATCACTTGATTCTGAAACTGTGTGGCCAGCTTCCTTTTAAAGAGTCAGGGAACTGCTTGGCAGGAAAGGGCTCTCCAAAGAGACTGGAACATTCTCCAACCAGATCTCATGTCCTGCCCTCCCTGGGCAGCACCTCCAACATTCATTTGTGCTGGAGTGTGATTGGAAGTAACCATTAATTGCTCTAGACCAGTTCTTGCAGAGCCAGTGAAAGCATTTGAAAATTTATTGTAGTGCTGGTTGGTATTGGAAACCACTTAAAGAAAAAAAAAACAAGACACTTAAATATTTGTATCATTTTGGAGGCATATGAAAAACAAAGGGTCAGAAATCAAATGACAGTGACTCATCTGCTGTCCCTTCCTAGTAGAGTGTGTCAAAATAGTGATAACTGAGGAAATCAATTTAGAAACCATTGATTTTTTCATTTCATTTTCAGTCTTATGTAGCCCAAGTTGGCCTCAAACTCTCTATGTAACCAAGGATGGACTTGGATTTCTGAACCTCATCTCCACTCCCAAGTGCTGGGATTACAGGCTCTGTGAAGCAGTCTTGCTGGTCCAGTGGCCCACGGGGCACAGCCCATAGCCTGCTTTGTCAGAAGACCACACTGATGTCTGAACACACAATGCTAGAAGACAGGCATCCCTCCCAGCAATATCATGAAGCATCTCTTGGAGCTAGTGTCATTTCTTGTAGGCTGGAACTGGGTTGAGTAGGCTGGGAGGTAGGGGAAACMCATTATTACTGTGTCGTGGAATAGAGATGAAAAACTACAGGTTTTTGTCCTTGGGGGAAAAAAACCAGTTTCCTTATTTACATCTATACCTTCATAAACATTGGGTCAGCAAAGTCTCATCTTGAACTCCCTGGGTAGCTGAGGATGACCTTGAAGTACTGATTCTTCTGATTCTACTTCTAGAATACTGTGATAACTGGTGTGTGCCACCACACTAACTTTATGCAATGTTGGGATTAAATACACGTCTTCATGCTTAGTAACCAGCCGCTCTACCTTACCTTAATAAACTCACTAACTGTGCTTCCCTTGGGCTCATTCTCTAAGTCTTTGTCTGCAGCCTAGTCGAAGACCTAGCTTTAGCTGAGGAGCGTCCCTGAGGAGAAAAGGACACTCTGTTTCTCCAGCCCCCTA
>BDUI01001218.1:86212-98914 GCA_002335545.1 Apodemus speciosus
CCTTTGAGTTTGTTTATGTGGTAGATTACGTTGATGGATTTCCATATATTGAACCATCCCTGCATCCCTGAGATAAAGCCTACTTGATGATGGTCTTGATGTGTTCTTGGTTTTGTTTTGTTGTTGTTGTTGTACATGATCGTTTTGATGTGTTCTTGGATTCAGTTTGCAAGAATTTTTTATTGGGTATTTTGCATCGATATTCATAAATGAAGCTGATCTAAAGTTGTCTTTCTTTGTTGGGTCTTTATGTGGTTTAGGTATCAGTGTAGCTATGGTTTCATAGAATGAATTRGATAGTGTTCCTTCTCTTTCTATTTTGTGGAATAGTTTGAAGAGCATTGATGTTAGGTCTTCTTTGAAGGTCTGATAGAATTCTGCACTAAACCCATCTGTCCTGGGCTTTTTCTTTTTTGGGAGACTTTTAATGACTGCTTCTATTTCTTTAGGGACTATGGGACTGTTTAGATGGTTTATCTGATCCTGATTTAACTTTGGTACTTGGTATCTGTCTAGAAAATTGCCCATTTCATCCAGAATTTCCAGTTTTGTTGAGTATAGGCTTCTTTAGAAGGATCTGATGATTTTTTTTGAATTTCCTCAGTTTCTGTTGTTATGTCTGCTTTTTCATTTCTGATTTTTTTTAATTTGGATACTGTCTCTGAACCAGTACATTATTTAAGGTTGAAAGATTTTCCCCCCCTGGGAACTGATCATGTGCATGAATACTCCACCTGTTATATTAGAGTTAAATGTCCCCCAAAGGACCATGTATTAAAAGAATCAGATTGGTCTGTCATGAGGGAGACTTTGAGTTAAAGCCCAAAAGAAAATCTTCCTCGCATTAGGGATTTAAACTTAAAAAGACTGGTCTATTCTTTCATTGTTCAGCCATAGCCATGACAGGAGTGGCCTTGCCTTATCATGCATGTCTGACAGAGCCGCTACCAAAGGCTCAAAGCAGTCAGCCTAATGGCTGTGGATTGCACCTTCCCCAGTGTGAGCCTAAGTAAGCCGGTGTTCTTTATAAACTGATTCTCTCAGAAATTCCTCACCGCAATGGAAAGCTAACTCGCACATCTCTAAGAACTTCAGGGAGTCAAAAAATGCAGCACCGTTTCACATGATTATCAATACCTATTAGAATATTAAGTGAATCTCCAGTAAGTCTACATGGCTACTAACATTTGTTGAGTGAAAAATAAAGCCACTAGTGTTTTAAGAGAATTAGTGAAGGGAGAGTTAGGGAAAGATGTCTTTTGTAATATGACCCCCAGATTATTACAATATTCCTCAAACCTTGCTGGGGTTTGCAGGATCCCAAGGGGAAGGCAAGAATGCTTGTCATAGTGTGCCCGGCTGATGGCTGACCTTCCCAGCTTTGGTCAGATCTGCTGCTGTCATTTCAGAAGACACCCTGTTCCCATGAGGTCTGCGGTTTTGTTTTTGTTGTTATTTTGTTTTGTTTTGGGTTTAGTTTTTTTTTTTTTAAGTTAGAGCACTGGCTGCTGCCATATTGCATTACGAATTTCTATTATGGAACACATCTTTTCCTTAGGGCAAATCTAAACAGTAGTAAAAGAAAAATGAATCTTAAATATGGAGAAGGGAAGCAGTCTGTCTGCGTCCTGGCTCTCACTGAGGGTGGGTCTCAGCGCATCCTGACGCCATGTGCTAGCTGCTTGTACACAGAGTTGAAACTCAGTTCTTCTGTTTCAGAGTCCTGAGAATCTGCTTCAGTAAACTTCACTGCTTCTGGCGTAACAGTTTTAATCAGGCGCATGTTGTGTGCATCTTGCCCCCTCCTCTTATACTATTTGAGGAAGGATTTAGCAAGTGTTCCGGAACATCTCACAGCAAGATCTCGCACGGAGACCGTTTTTATTCTGGCCCAGTATTTTTTCCATAAGATTATTACTTTCTGTATAATTTCACAACTGAAAACCAAAGTGTGTGTGCGGAACTAGAGAAATGCTGCACCTGCAGGGTAAGATTGTCCTAAGAGGGGAAAACCTCCAACTGTCCCCAAGACAGGTGTAACAGTTAATGAGGTAAGAAGTACTAGGAAAATATTCTAGAAACAAAACCAGGCTGCTATGGTTGCTGGCCRGCAGCTACCCTGATGACCTAGATGCTTTGGCCAAATGTGGTTTAGTGGCATTGAAACTGAAAGTCACAGTGAATCAGGAATCACAGATCCGTATTGTTTAGGAGGGTTCCACCCACCTCCGCCTCCAACAAGATGGCTTCTCTCCGGGTGGGTAGATTTTTTTTTTCTCAGTTTAAAACATGTGGGATTACTTTTTCTGGGAGTAGCTAGGGAGATACCACAGTTTATATAGAATGATCTTTAAAGTTGTCTGAGAAACTCAGTCACCAGCACAAATTACACACTTGTAATGGAGGGAAAGCAGGAGGACTTCTGAGGTTGGTACACTGTGAACTCCAATTTCAGCTAGAAATTTCCAATGGTTGGGAGAAAAATCTACCCACCAACTACCAAAGCAAGGAGTTATGGAGTACTTTATATTTTCCCATAAAACATTTTATAGGCTAAAAATGTGTAACAGTTAAACATAGTGAAGATAATAAAATAGAAATAAAAAATTAACCATTTTTAACATTAACATTTTATTAATATTGTACTTCCATTGCTATGTTAAGTATAGTTGAAAAATGTGGTTTGAGTGACTAAAATATTCCAGTGATGAAGGCATTTTACCGTGGTTCCCAGAGGTTAAAGAGAAAGAAAGAAAGAAAAAAAAACCCTTGGTGTTTTATTATTATGTAGGAAATTTTTTCCTCTTGATAAAATGAAAGTAGGTTTGCATGCTTTCATGAAACTTGCATCAACAATCATTAACTCTGGCATGTGGACCAGTAAAAGAAGTTAGTATGGCTAGTCTTAAAAAAAATAAAATTAATGCCAGAGAGGATCCCATTCCTTTTTCTACAAATAGAAATTTGTCATTGGGTTTGTTTTAAGCACAAATTTAAATAATCCTTCAAAAATGCACAAATAAAAATCAATAGCAGAAAGTGGAAATTCTCCAAGTATTCGCCACAGCTGTCGATAACTTTTGTGAAAGATGCACCAGCATCAACACCAAGCACACAAGTCATACATAGTTCGGTACTACTTACATTTCCCTCGAGTATGGCTTTCAAAGCTTATCATTAAATAGATAATACTAAAATAATCCTCCAGGTTTTGAAATCCAGCTCAGTCATCTTGTGTAATGTGTGTCAGATGAATAATTTGTGAGGGCTTCTGCTTTCTTCTCGCTCACCACACATACCAAAATTAAAAGCTCCACTCGATATTAACATAAAACCTAGCCAATGTTCCATGGCTGAAAAAAAAGTGATTTTTAATCCGTGCAAAATGGTGCATGCCTGCAATCCCAGCACTAGGAAGGCTGAGGCAGAATTACCAAAAGTTTGAGGCAAGCTTTGGCTACATACCAAGCTCTTGTCCCTGTCTGCAAACATGTTTCTTGGTGTAGAAATAGTCTTTAAGTTATAGCCTTTCAGTACAGTTTAGTAGGGTTTTTTTCCTATATAAAGAAACTTATTTTGAAAGATGAATACTAAGTGTTCTAACAAAGCCTGACTTGGAATGCTAGAAAAGTATGGCGTCATGGCATCAGAAGGATCTTTATGGAGAGAACACAAGAGTTCTTCTGTGTGTTTGTGTGTGTGTGTGTGTTACTATATCCAAAATACCCTTAGTTTCTAGTTATCTTACAAACACAGCTATGAGATCAATTCAGCTACTATTCCTCCAAATCTCCCCTTCTGTCCCAAGGAGCCCATATATTCATGCAATATATGCAATTCTAATATAATCCATGTACATCTGCTAAGATGATTCCTCAACAGCATTAAAATAAAGTAATTAAATAGGTGAAAAATGTAGTAGACAATGTCCAGAACCAGCAGCTATTTAAGGAAAAGTAACCAGAGTTACTGCAGATCTCTTTGTAACAAACAATAGAAAACAGTTCCAAATTATATTATAAAAAATAAAGTATGAAAAGCCAAATGTATCTGACTAACTGGATTTTAGTTATAGTAGTTTGCAATTGGATACTGAAATTGTTTGGATTTTCCCAATTGAACAGCAATAATTAGTACCAGAAAGATTTACAACGAATTAAATTATCCCAATTTGCATCTTTTTTTTAACCTAGAGTATATACAAACCATAGAGCCACCAGGATAAAGTTTCCTTTTAAAGGAACAGTTCTTCAACCTAAATTTTTCATCTAAAATAATGGTAGTGACTATTAAATATAAATCAAAGTGAGGCATATAGAACATATATATTTATATATAGTACCAGGGACTCAGTTCCTCCTTTACGTATAGTGTGAAGGAGATTGGAAGATACACATAGCCCAGAAGACATCTCCCAAGCCCCAGTAAGAGGATGCTTGGCCTGAAACACACACCCCCACTCCAGAGGCTGAGGAATAATGTGTTCCCACAGGACAAGAATGGAAAAATTTTCACCTCCTTAAAACAAAATTTACCACCAAGTTCTTTTCTCCCCATACATTCTTACACACAACACACACACACACACACACACACACACACACACACACAGAGAGAGAGAGAGAGAGAGAGAGAGAGAGAGAGAATAGGACTTATGTCCTTAAGAAAGATAGAATAAAATATTATATGTACAAGTTTTAACTCACAAGAAGCTAAAGGGTGGAAAGGAGAAAGACACTCTCTCATGAGCTACTGCACGGGGACCTCAGGGTACCAAGCAGCATCTACCGAGCATCCCTAAAGCTAGAAGAAAGGCTGTTGAGTTGTTCATCTTAAAGAAATGCTACATATTTAGAGGGATCATGCTTGATGTATGCAAATAGGGAGATATGGTAGACGGTACCACCATAAGCATATACAACGAACATGTTTGTGTGTCACTTAAAAGTAACTAAAAACAGGGTTAAAAATAAGCCAAGGAGAATATAGTAAGCTTCAAATACTGCAGAGTATTTTTTTATAAATAATTCTATATGTAGCCCCAGATACCCCTACTACACAAAGGGGTACAAAGTAAAGACAAAATGGTTTAGATGTGATGTGGCAAGAGGACATAAGAAAGTCATAGTATTCTATCCTAATAGTCAATTATTTTTTATTGTGCATTCATTTTACAAAACAGTAGATCTCAACGTGCTGTTTTTACACATGTATATAATGTGCTTTAATTATCATTTCCCCCTCATTTCCCTGCACTGGGACTCTCCCTCATCCTAAACACATTGTCTTTTACTTTCATACAGTCAATGTTTTAAGCCTATATTCTGAATATAAGGAAAATTTATTTTCAAAAATTTTAAAGAAAAAGAATAGAGAAAAAGGTATGAAAGAAAAAAGGGGCTTTTATGACATGTCAAAATTATCAAAAGAACATATCCTAAAAATGTAACTAAACTATAGTATATATTATTGAAGTCAGATAAAAAGGAAATTTTGAAACCTGAAAATGTAGCTGTTTCCTACAAATTAATACTAAGATATGATTTTAAAAATTAATGATAATGTTCTGGGATATATTTTTTCGTTTTGATTTGGCTAAACATGAGACAACATAGCCGATGATTTTGCTGTAATCTGTGATGCTGCAAACAGATCTGCATGAGGACTTGAACACAGTACTGTGGTAAATCCTTTACTAAAATCACAAAAGAATGTTTTCAAGACTCCTCCTAGGACTATGGCAAATATGTTTTAGAGCCACTGAAAGCTAAAAATCAATAAAAATACTATTAATGAAATCTTGGCACATAAGGGCCCCAAATCCATGATGGAATAATTGATAATAATTTTCAATGTCAAGCATAGGGTGTTTACGTGATGTTTTAACTTTATAATGAGAATTAATGGTTAGTCAAAATTAGAAAAAAAATATTAAAATGTATAACAACCAACCTAAAGTAAGTATCTTTTATAAAACACTAAAGGCTATATGAGGGCAGAAATCTATGTTTAAATAACCTCAGTAGGAGATTATTGTATAATTCTTTATATTTGAAATATTATGTATGTAATTTAACATACATGTACATAGAAGTTTCCAAAGCAGAATGAGATGGTAAAGGAAGTGAAACCTCAGTGGTCCTGTCACCATGTTGCTAAGAGCAAAGTGGTTTTATTTTCCTGTTGTGGGTAGAAATTGTATAAGACCTTTTAAAGCAATTTTAAAGATTTTAATTTTCATTTATGGGTATGGTTATCTGCATGTTTGTATGTGTACCATGTGYGTTCAGTGCTCTCAGAGTCCAGAAAAAGGCATGAAATCCTTTATAGCTAAGGTTCAAGGAGACTGTGAGCCAACATGTGGGTACAGGGATCCAAACCCACGTCCTTTATAAGAGCATCGCATGCGCTTACCCTCTGCGCCATCTTTTTAGCCCCTTATAAGGCAATGTTCAATCCAAACTCAGCACAGGACTTCCACATAGGCTTTTCACAGTAAGCTGGTAGGTTCACCCTCCATACTCTATGACTCCAGAAGAAATGATGTAAATATAACACTCTTTTGGTCATCACAGAAGTTTCACACTGAGAGAAGATTGTTCAGGACTCATCAGTCAGTCCTAGATGCTTTCCTGATCTCCTCCACCCACGCTGTCCACAGATCCTTCCCTCTGTTTATCTCTTCACCTGTAKCCCACACGGTCTCAGAACCTAAAAGAATTCTGCCCCATATTTGAGGCAGACAGTACACCTACTGCAGTGGGTGCATCTAAGCTCGACCATTCCAGGAGCTAACCTTTCGTCCCTTTTTTGTAGACAACCCCCAAGACTGGTAAGTGTCAACACAGAAAAGACCTGGCTTCACAACAAACATTGGCATGAGTACATTATCTGTCATAATGGTTTTAAATGGTTGCCTACTGAGGAAAAGAGTCCAGAATGTACGATTTATAGAAATTATTANGGCTTTTCACAGTAAGCTGGTAGGTTCACCCTCCATACTCTATGACTCCAGAAGAAATGATGTAAATATAACACTCTTTTGGTCATCACAGAAGTTTCACACTGAGAGAAGATTGTTCAGGACTCATCAGTCAGTCCTAGATGCTTTCCTGATCTCCTCCACCCACGCTGTCCACAGATCCTTCCCTCTGTTTATCTCTTCACCTGTAKCCCACACGGTCTCAGAACCTAAAAGAATTCTGCCCCATATTTGAGGCAGACAGTACACCTACTGCAGTGGGTGCATCTAAGCTCGACCATTCCAGGAGCTAACCTTTCGTCCCTTTTTTGTAGACAACCCCCAAGACTGGTAAGTGTCAACACAGAAAAGACCTGGCTTCACAACAAACATTGGCATGAGTACATTATCTGTCATAATGGTTTTAAATGGTTGCCTACTGAGGAAAAGAGTCCAGAATGTACGATTTATAGAAATTATTARGAAGCACTACTGAGCATTTTGGAAATAGTCTTGCCAATCAAAACGTAAATCAAAGATTTGTTGGAAAATGTTTACAAGCTTTGCAACAAAATGTTTCTGCTAGGGAAAAAAGTCTGTGTTTTCATCACATTTAACCATGAATTTAAGAAGTTATAAGAGCATAAGTTAAAATTTTAAATATTTTCGGAGAACAAATATATGATATTCACTAAGTAGTTTAAAATATTTCATTATATTTTGAAGTTTTTGTGGAACTAATAAGTGAGCATTACGGAATTACTATATGTTCATTATTGTGTTCTCTTTAAATCCTAAGATAATGTTTTTTTTTCTCTTCTAAAGTTATGGTAGTATCTTCATGAAATCTCAATTTAACTTTTAACTTCTACAAGTTGAGGATTATCATATCTCATATTGAATCATTTCAGTCAAGCAAAAATATATGTTAAAGCTATTATCATAGAGTCAAAACCATACTTAAGTCTCTTTAAAGACAAGATTTTAAAATAGTTTTGCACATGTTCTATTTGTTTTATCTTAAGTAGTAAACATAATATTCTAGTCCTACTATAAAAAAGTTCTATCTACAAAAGCTATATCCATAACTACAATCGTTTTAAGTAAAATATTCTAAAGCTGAAACTCAATAAAAGATCTTTTGAATTCTATACTAAATATTTTTGAATATTTTACATAGTAAAATTGAAGCTTATATGGAGAGACACAGAGTTATTGAGGAGAAAGCAGGAAGCATTCATTTAACCTGTTGAATTTAGAGTCAGAAATCCTAAATTCAAGTTCAGCTTTCCCATGTCACATATATCCGTGAGTGGCTTACTTCATCTCTTTGACACTAGATTGATATCCTATTGGACTCATATCCCTATTAAAGGAGATAAAGCCTTGTCTTCATAATTGTGGATACAGAAGACTGACACATGTGCACTGTTCCGTTTTCTAGTCRGTATCTGTGGGTTGGCTGTGGGGGATATTTGCCTCATAAGCTGGTTGCCATAAATGTGAAAGGGTGGGATAATTTATGTCAAATGCTTGGAGCCATGCCTAACATAGAGATATGGCTTATCATCTACTGCTTACCATGTTATTGTCATTATATAAGAATGACAGTGACCTAAAAGGAAAACACTCTGGCAAAACACTGAAATCAAGCAGGCCCACATAAAGATTCAAGACTGGCTTGATTTTTATTCAACATGGATGGGCGAGTGGGTGGGGTTAGGGGAACTCAAAGTGAGCTTTCGGTGTCGTTCTTCAGGGGTTTTCCATCCTGAGTTTTGAAACAGGGTCTCTTGGTGGAACCTGGGACCAGCTCTCCAGCAGTGTACAGCCATCGTTGCCAGTGTTTCTCATCAATGCTGATAATCAAACTCAGGTTCTTGTGTTTGTAAGACAAGACCTTTACTTACTGAGCCGTCTCTCCAGCTAGGCCTCTTAAAGGTCTGATCTGCTTCCAACTCAGCAGTTGGGGGCACTAGGCTAAAAACCCAGGTGACATTTCAGAGTAGGTTCTGAGTAGAGGTGAGTCAGTTCCAAAGGAGAGGGCTGCACTTCGCCTCGGACTCCCACTAAGAACTGGCCGAGCAGATGACACAKGTTGCTGCTTGTAAGGAAGAACCCKGGACTTCATCTCTGGAGACTGAGAGCAAGCCTGCGCACAACGCTGTTCAACCTCACTGGTTTAGTTCTTTGTGCGGCCAGCATAAATGTCAYGATCTATTAAAAACACTCAAAACCTCAGGGAGCTCGGACGGATGTTGGAATTCTTTCCAAGCGTGGAAGAAGTGATTCAGGATGGAGAGCCGTGCTGGAGGCTCCTAATGAAACTCAGCTCACATTCATCATGTGCTCAATCTTGGAACCGCTTTTGCTTTGTCCCAGATGGTGCCTTAAATATATTTCAAACTATTGTTGGCTTAAATATATATATAGTACATGACAGAAGATAATTTAAACACAATGTCCCAACTGTATATTTGTTTGGGTTATAGCACTTACTGTGTATTCAATAAATGCCCTGCTACGAAATAATAAAATGCTTTCTTTTGTACATAAATCTTCCCCTGCTTTGTTTCAGTGATTGCAAAGCACAGATTAACTACACACGTTGCTTACTTTCTTAAGACTCTACTGAGAATCCCTGTCAAGTTCAGTTCTTTCATGACAAATTCAAGTGAGTTATAAATGAGATATGTTTTAATTCCTTGTATTTGCTATATAGGAATAACTATTTAAATGTAAATAACTTTAAATAAACACATTAGTCTATGCATTAAACATTATAAGAGGTGTCAATGGCCACAACACTGCATGACTGAGAAGAGATAGAGAAACATTTTGAGAGCAAAGAGTAAGGTTATAATTCAGAATCTGAATATGATCATTTAATGTAAAGGGAGTAGTACACAAGTRACCAAAATAAAATATTCAGTTAATATTAAAATATTAAAATATTCAGTTGCTCAGAAACTGGGAGAGAATAAAAGAAATGTTAATTTTTCCCCTAGGGGAATATACTTTTCAATTGGGAGAAAGAGGTCATCCAGTTAAGGCTCTACAGGGTAATAGGCATGAAGGGAATTGATTGTAGCACTGGCTTTAACCATTACTGRCTACAGAAACCTGTTTCACTTACCACTTCCTTCACATGCAAAGTGAGGAGCTGGATCTCTAAAACCCTTCTATCATCATTATCTTAATCCTCCTTCTCTTCCTCCTCCTTCTCATCAATTAATCATCATTCTCATCATCAATCATTATCAATCATCAATTATTATCATCATTATCATCAATCCTCATCATCTTCATCATCAAATCATCATTATCATCATCATCTTCATCATTAATCATCATCATCATCATCGTCATACTCTATCCTCATCATCTTCATCAATCATCATCAATCATCATCAATCATCATTAATCATCCTTCTCATCATCAATCATCATCTTCATCATCATTACTGATCAATTATCATCCTCATCATACTCATCATCATCCTCATCATCCTCATCATCCTCATCATCCTCATCATCATCCTCATCATCCTCATCATCAATTATTATCATCATCATCTTCATCATTAATCATCATCTTCATCATCATCGTTAATCATCATTATCATCCTCATCCTCATCAATCATCATCTTCATCATCATTATTGATCAATTATCATCATCATCATTATCATCCTCATCCTCATCAACATAATCATCATCATCAWSMAKCATCATCATCATCATCAATCATCATCTTCATCATCATTTTCATCAATCACTATCAACATCAYCATTATAATCATCATCAATCATCATTTTCTTTATCATCATCAGTCATCATCATTATCAATTATCATTATCATCAATCATCTTCATCATCACCATCACCATAGTATAGTTATGTCCTCTATATGATTATTTCTTTATATATGTATTGTTTGGAGTAACCTACTTGAATATGTATAAAGTGAAGACTAATGTTAATAACGGTAGCCCTGGATTCCATCRATTGGTGCTGGAGTCTTGGATGTGTTCACTGTCTCTGGTGGTTTCACATGTAGSGTGGAGACTGGTACGACAGTTGCCAGCACGTTGTACTGCTGAGAATTTCAAGGAGGCTATGAAGACATGCACCTGCTAAARGGTCTCGATCATTATCTTTCCTTCTAAAAGCTGTTTGGGGGTAATGTGTTAGCTGGAAATTGAATACATTTTCTCTTTCTCAGATAAAAGTCTTCCACTCACCATGTTAGTCCAGAGAAAGTGTATTTCCTCTTTATATAAGAGAGATGGAGAAGGCGKCTGCACTTCCTGGACATGGGAAGTCGAGAGCAAAACTTATACTCTGGAACATGCACTTGGCCACAGTGTTATGGTGTCTTACAACATTTCTTTAMCACAGTACACACTGCACTCGTGGATCTTACCCTGCCAGCTTCTCCATGCATCGTCCTGCTTGTGACGCCTAGAGCACCACACACTCATTCATCTATGCTGCAGCTCATCCTTCAGCCCAAAGTGTCTTATGCTCTTTTGCCTTCTTCTCCCCCCAACACTCACATTTATGGATACGACTGGGAAATTAGGAGGAAATGACTTTGATCTTCCTGAAGCAGAGTCTTGAGTTGGGTGCCTCCTCTGGCTCTACAGAACCCTGGACATGACCCCAGAGCTGTATGTTTTATTGTATTAAAATTYGTATTCCTCCCAGGATAAGTAAATAACAAAATTAATTTTGTATGTTGCCAGATTCTAAAATAATAATCAGCACCAAAATGGCAATGAAGTTCCCTCTGAATGATGAATTCGGAAATCCATTAGAAACTTTAGGAAAACAATTTCTAGAGCCAGCAAACCAGTATTCACTGATCACGCTCCTGCTAGTGGGTATGCGTTGTTTTGACCTCTCTGTGTGGGAAGAATGGTGCCACTCCATGTGTACAGGGACAAAGACAGATAAGGAAAATGAATCTTCTCCACCTAATGCCACCTTTGCACTACACCCACCTCCAGCTAGGAGCTAATAATCTCACATTAAATTCAACACCATGGAAAATTCCCCCAAGGGACTTGAACAAAGTCCAACCAGAGCTGAGACAAGTGAGGTATCATTTCAGGTTGGGGTAATAAGGAAAAAAGTGACACTAAGGAAATAAAGTTAATTAAAACCGAAGCTTCTTATATTGTCGCTTCTGTAAAATAAATYATGRCGAGAAAAATCTTTAACTATTAAAGCATGAAATAGAATATTCTACCTTCCATCCTATTATGTGGAGTCAGAGAACTTAGCACGCTATCTAAACTGCTACCACGCCCTGTGTGGCTGATCAGTAGAAGGTAAGGCATGCAAGAAAGGGAGGGGCACGCAGCCACAGCCTGTGTGAGAGATGAGGAAGGAGGCAGTTAGCGCTGGTCTCTTCCAACACCATTTACCAAATGCTGAGAAGTCACTAGTGTGAGCTTCTACATGCCCTTTTAATAGAAATGGCTGCCCCTCTCGGAAAGTGGAAATCCAAAAATAATTACAAAAGAAAAGCCATAATCAAGTCCCTACAGAGGAAAAATTAGGAAAGCGTTTAGAAGCCAAAACAAGTTAATACATGTGATTGTACTAAATATAAAAATGTATTTCACTAAGGAGAAAATCACTAAGAATATATTAAATATCAATATGCTTCTAGTCATTTGCTATCTATTAGACTCAAACAGTATTTTGTAGAATAAACTTGCATCAAAAAAAA
>BDUI01001218.1:120856-130952 GCA_002335545.1 Apodemus speciosus
ACCCTAAACTAGTCATGGCCTGGAGTTTCACAAATTAGTAGTTTGACATCTTCTGTAAAACCTCAGATTCAAACACACCTTTCTCTTTCCTTATATCACTGACTTGCACTCCTGAGCTATTTCCGGCATCTCCTATGATTGAACTCTACAATAATTCTTTTCTGTCTCCATTTCAACACCGACCCTTCCTCTTACTAACCCAACCCAGTTAGTTACCAAGTTCAYTGATGCTTCCTCTTCAAGCTCTTCTGCTAATATTTGTTGTTTTCTGTTGTCAAATCATTACTTTAAGATCACAGACTATCAGATCATGGTTTCAGCATGATTTCAGCATGTAGCGACTGTGGCTAGACTATCAAAACTACTACATGTGAACTTTTCCTTTATAAAAAAAAATGTTTACCAGTGACCCTCTAGTTCAGATCCTTTGAGTTCATGCATAACCAGTTTCAAGTTCCCCTAAGTTAACCTCCTTTTCCTGCTTCATAAATCTGGTAGCYTTCTAGGTTTAGCCCCACCCCCTGCCATTTTCCTAAAATKTATTTCTTCATAGAAGCAACCCTGAAATGAAAACTCCCCATTCATCATTAACATTMTACCAACAAGTTAATTTTTCCAACTATTTTAACTCTATTTATTGCTTTCTTACTCAAAACTGTGACAATCATGTCAGAGTTGTAAGTTCAGAGACAGAGGGTAGCATCATCTAACATAATCTCTCTCTCTCTCTCTCTCTCTCTCTCTCTCTCTCTTTATAATGCTGTCATGATGGCTGCCCAGACTACATCAGTTTGACTTTAAAGTTCTTTTTAGTACGTTCTTAGCTTCTCAATTGAAATTCCCATTCCCCATCTCTTCATACTCTTAGCACTCTAATTTGGAAAATCCAATCCATCCTGGGCTCATAAGCACTTCTGTTCTGTACCTCTAAGTTACATTTATTGTCCATGTTTCCCAGGGCAGGATGTATTATGTCTAAGATAACACATCCCACCATYTGAAGAGCCACTGAAGGTATGACTGAATCCTAGATATGATCTGTTCTTGTGGAGGCTTTTCTTGCTGCTATGAACTCTAACCTACTATGGTTGCAATATTATTTCGTTTTCTTTGTTTATTTCTTTTGTTTTTATTTATTTTATGTATGTGAATACATTGTTGCTATCTTCAGACACACCAGAAGAGGGCATCATTTCCCATTACAAATGATTGGGAGCCATCATGTGGTTGCTGGCAATTGAATTCTGGACTTCTGGAAGAGCAGTCATTGCTCTTAACCACTGAGCAATCTCTCCAGTCCTTGTTTTCTTTCTTAAACTCTACATTATATTTTTTTTCTCTCTATCCTAGGACCCTCAATAATGTTTTAGAAGTTATATGAAAATTCAAGGAGTCTAACTCAAGTCTTTTAATACTGTATTCAAGATTATAAATTCGTAACTCCTGGAAGTCAGGAATGCTATAGATCATCCCTTTGCAGACGACATTTGGTGTCATCTCAAGACATCATCTTCTTGAAGGCTGACAGAAAAGAGAATTTTTTTTAATGTCACAAAAAGGTGAGGGGTTGTTACTGACATCTTGTGGGTATATATTGGAGATGCTGCAGAGCATCATACCTTGTCTAAGACAGTTCCTTCACAGCCACCCTAGCCAACCTAAGATGAATAATATCAAGGACAAGAMACATGCAGCTGTGGCCAATTCTCTGCCAAGATAGACTGCCTATCTAATCTATCTAAAGCTGCAGCAATGAGAAATGATAACTCTTTGCTAAGAAATATTTCAACCTAAATATTTYCTGGGTTTTGTTATTTTGGTGGAAATCTTGAACTGAATGATGTACCAGTACCTGTTCGTAAATGCATGATGATTTCTACCCAGAGATATAGATGAACCCAGTAACCAAAACTTGGGTACATGACTACTAGAAATGTTGGAGGAAACACAACAAACAAATATTGGCTGCATGTGGGAACAGGCTCGTGGAAAAATTCAGTCTTATGAGTTTGTGCAGTAGGGCCGAGCAGTATTCTTGAATCATACATAGACTGTCGTGGCCATGATCCCTACATTTGAAGTAGCCAATGACTTCATCCATTTACTTTTTTGCTATMTAGACTTAATTCTCTTGGTAATTTCCATCAACCGCCTTTCTCTAATTGTCCCTGATACCCTGAATTCCCCAATTCTGTATGTCCAGTTGATCTTCCTTATTTTAGTCCCAGACGGTGATATCTGACTCATCAATATTTMTTCTTGAATGCTAACAGAAAGAAGAATTTCTTGTGCCCCTATTAGGTTCTTGAGAATCTGTCCTCCGTGCAGTGCTCAGCAATCCGTCTTTCCTTATTCTTCACCCTAGGGCGCTGTTCCTCAACTTTCCTAATGTCTTTTAATACAGCTCCTTGTGTTGTGGTCACCCCAATCATAAAGTTATTTCATTGCTACTTCATAACTGTAAATCCACTACTGTTATAAATCCCAATGCAAATACATGATATGCAAAATAACTGATATGTAACCACCAAGGGGGCTGAGACCCTACTTGGAGAACTGCTGCCCCAGGAGAACAGATGAGCCACAGGAATATCCAGGAGCTTTCATGGTCTCAGSCTGAAAATGATACCTATATCCTGTGCCCTTGCATTTCAGACTAGAACATGTTCTAGGGACTGGGAGGTACAGGATGAAGCAGGAGGAGAAAGAAGAGTAGAACRAGGTGAGTGAACATAGCACTGTGTCTGAAATGCAGCTCCTGGTCTCCACCCAGTCATCCTTTCAAGGTATCCCATCTTGGTCAATGTCAATTATATCCCACCCAGTGCTCAGGACAAAGAACAGAAAGCATCCGGGACTCCATTCTTTTTCTAACAGCTCRTGTCCCATGCATCCTCGAGAAGTCTTCTTAWTTTTGTTTTCAAAACAGTTTCTGAGTCTAGRACTTCTCACCACAGCTACTGCTAGTTCATCAAATAATACTCCTCTTATTCATCCATTTYATCCTGAAAGCCAGGTTCATCTTTGAAATTTTCATGTCATATCATGGCCTAAAAAAGTACATAGCATGGTGCTGGTCAAAGAATGTTAGCTTGTTTTATCAGTGAATTATTCGCTTTGAGATATATATGTATTTTTTATGGTCCAAATAGATTTTATTTTATTTTTGGATTGGTTATTTTATTTATTTACATTTCAAATGTTTTCCCCTTTCCAGGTCTCCCCTTCAGAAACCCTCTATCCCATACCCCATCCCCTGCCCAGATATCACCGTCTGGGACTAAAATAAGGAAGATCCGACTGGACATACAGAATTGGGGAATTTGGGGTATTAGGGGCAATTAGAGAAAGGAAGTTGATGGAAATTACCAAGAGAATTAAGTCTAGATAGCAAAAAAACTAAATGGATAAAGTCATTGGCTACTTCAAATGTAGGGATCACACCCACGACAGGATGCGCTCCCATAGTTTTTCAGCAGGCTACATTACATTAATCTTTCCCATTTCTCCATAACTACTAAAAACCCTTGACTGCAAGATCCTTCCAATACTTCAGATGCCACTAAAGGTAGCAAATGTAAACTTCTCGGGATATCTGGGAAGCACGCCCACATTCCCGTGGGGCTAATCTCTGTGCGCTCGTCACCACCCTTGACTATCACTCCACCAAATGTGGCCTTGGTCTCCTTGACCTTTCTCCCAAGTCCCAAGGATCAATCAACCTGAAGATTTTCCATTGCTGATCCCTCTAACCCAAACCCCTTGTCCCAGATGTCTACATGATTACCTCCTTCATTTCCTTTGGTCTTTGTGTTCATCTCTGTTAGCCCTTTCTGTTCTTTCACAAAACCACAGCAGTCCTTCACCTACTCAACCTGCCCCGTTAGCACTCCCTACCCTTTTTCCTGACCTATTTAGGGGGTTCTCCTTACATTATTACTTTCTGCATACTTTGTTTAATGCCTTCTCCTACACTAGAATGTAAATTGCAAGAACTGTAATCTCTTCTGAATTTGTTTCCCAAGTACTTTGACCCCTTAAACCACGCTTTAAATGCAGCAATGATCCACAAATAATCACTTGATAAGCAGTAAGCTTTCCAAATCTACTTTAAAACATCTGAAGAATAGACACTGATACAGTGTCATACAAACACATGATCAACTAAACTGAATGGCAACAGAGACATTCTGTGGTATTATCTTTGGATTTATAGCTGAGCATGTTTCCTGGACATTAGCATGTGATCCCTGAGTACTAATGTATGGAAACATCTTTTTAATTTCATACATTCTGCAGACCTAGACCTGCTCATTAAGGTGTTTACTGCTGAAGACTAAGGCTTCATCGGTTTGTAATTATGGTAAAATAATTTACACTTCTTTCYAATACCCATCTTTAATACATTTGATCAGCATTTAAATAAACTGTAATCAAACTGATTTTTTGATATATCAAAAGTCTGAACACCATTAAATTGATCAAAGTAGCCTAGATTTGGGCATAAGACTGTCAGTTGACAGTCTGTTACAATAGCTCTCTATTCATCCTCCTCCTCCAGTGAGTACATGAGCTCAGTTTCAGTGAGTCTTCTTGAGATTGGGGTGATGACAGAGCTTTCCATGGGGCCCATCAGTGAGGTTTAATGAAGATACACATAAGAGGATGGTTCCCATCAGTGGCCATCAATGGTGTTTTCCACTTGCTGAAATTACATTGCATTCACTTTCCCACATCTCTGATTGGTAAACCACAGAAGTAACCCATGATACTTCCAGATTAATAATTATCTTCATCTCATTCATAAGGTAGAATATCTGGGTGCCACGGTAAACTGTACGTCCAGGTAGATGACTTTGGGTGTTCTGAGATATCCTGGCTCTTATTAACCTCTGCCTTAGAGAATAGAATGTCTCTGGAGGCCAGGGAACTACCCGACACAGAGCCACCACGCCAGAAGCTCTGAGACCCCCTTCTTCCTCTGAGAGTAAATAATTGGTGCCACTCTTTTGTAAGACCTGTCCCAACTCTATATCATCAGCAGTTAAACCTAATGAAGGCTCTCCACATCTGGGGGGCAGGGATGACACATGGTTAAAATCTCCATATGATGTTCAGATTGATATTTGTGAAAAAAAACTTTTGACAAATTATACTTCTAAAATGTAGTAAGCATAATAATAAATAAAATATTGTAATGATTTAGTGACAGTGTTGAAATAGACAGGAATGTTCAGACCCTTGATATATAACATTTAAAGAAGGCAATTTTATAAGGAACTGTAAGATTCATTTTATTTAACTAGTATTCACTAATTTTATTGTGTAAACTATAATACTTAAAATTATGATATAACATGTAAGAGTTTTAAAAGTACACCTTTTGTTTTTGAGCCTTCTAATTTGATCATAAATTTAGGCCAGACTTCATCACATTAGTTTGAATGAATGAGACAAAGACAAAAAAAAATCAGCAATAATATCTCATTACATCAAAACAGAACTTTGATACATCTTAGTAAATAAGGGATTTTACAGGCATTAGAAAAATACTACAAACTGTCCATTCTTAATTTGAATTCCAGGAATATAATATAGTTCACAAGATCCAAAGACACATTGCTAAGTATGAACTAAACCCATAGCTTTCTCAGTTATCAAGAGTAATGGTTTTTGAAGCTGGAGAAATGACTCAGTAGTTGAGAGCACTGGCTGCTCTTACAGAGGACCCAGATTGAATTCCCAGCACCCACATGGCAGCTCACAACTGTCTGTCCAGTTCCAAAGCTCGCTCTCTTCTGTCTTCTCTCAGGGAGCCAGCATATATATATATATATATATATATATATATATATATATATATATATGCACAGACATGCATGTAAACAAAACATACACACACACATGGGAAATTTTGCTTAAAAATTTTAAAACATACAAGTTACACAAAATGAGTAACATTTTTAAACGATGTCCACAAGTACTTACTGACTGGAGCTGGATATAACTGTCACCTGGTAGGCTCTCCTAGTACGTGACAAATACATAGAGGGACACTCTCAGCCAGCCACTGAACTGAGCACAGAGCTCCCAATGGGAGAGCTAGAGAAAGGATCCAAGGAGCTGAAGGGGTTTGCAGCACCATAGGAGGAACAATGATATGAGCCACCCAGTACTCCCAGAGCTCCCAGGAACAAAACCATCAACCAAAGAGTACACATGGAGTTACCCATGGCTCCAGATGCATAGGCAGAAGATGATGGCCTTGGACATCAAAGGGAGGAGAGACCCCTGGTCCTGGAAAGGCTTGATGCAGCAGTGTGGGGGAAAACCAGGACATGGAAGCGGGAGGGAGTTGATTGGGAAACAGGGGGAGGGGAGAGGGCTTATGGGAATTTCTGGGAGTGGGGGAACCAGGAAAGGGGAAATCATTTGAAATGTAATTAAAGAATATATCTAATAAAAAATGATGGTAAGCTAAAGTCACTTAAACTTCCACACTAGCAACTCTGGAAAAGAAACTTATGATAGAGTTTTAAGTCTTATTTCTAACGGCCCTAAATCTTTCTAGATACTGTTAGCCAAACTGCAAACTGAGAGTCAGATACAGTGTAAACAAATGTAGAAGGAGGCTTAAAGGCAAAGTATATTTTGATAATATGCAGGTAAACTGTGGCGAGATTCTCCATAGATATGTGACTCAAGTGCACATTTCTGAGATTGTGTCTTCTGAAACACAAATCTTGCTTTCTAAACCTTGTTGGGCTGTTTGCTGGCATACCTCATCAAAAACAAACAAGTGTTCTTAGAGAAAATAGTTAATGAACATCAGCAAAAATTGTGACAGTTAGGAAGAGTTCAGGACAGCCAAAACCTGCCATCTTCCGTAGTTTATAATCCAGAACTTGTACACGAAAGTAAACAGATTAGGTTTCAGTTCTCAGTGGTGAGTGCTCGGCTAGAGATAATGCCAAAGGGTCACCATAGCATACCACAGAGGCACCTGATATAACTGTGGTTGATCCCAACATGGCCTCTTCAACATGGCTGACCTTCTGTTGCTGGTGGGGTAGAGAGAAAGGAAGGAGCTTGGAAGGAGTCCTCATAAGTCTTGAGCTCCAAGTGAGTCCACAAAAACTTGAGAGTAGCTCAGGAGAAAGGCTGTATAGCATTTTCACATCAGTAGAGATCCCAGAAGAGCTTGAAGGTTCAGGTAATGGACAGAAACTAGAAATATGACTGAGGAAATCAATAGTATTTAGTGTTTTGTGCTGGACCTTGCATAATCCTCTCTCCAGAACAGAAGAGCTAGGAAGGAAAAGATGAAGAGCAAGAGTGTGAACAGGTATGCATTGGGAAGCAGGAAAAGGTTGGCCCAAGGTAAAATGCATGCTCAAAGATAGGAAAGTGATGTGTCAAGAAAGAACAGTGAGGAATGGGTAGGATGGAGGGGGAGGRGGAGGAGCCTGTTGTGGTTGCAGCTGCTGCTGTTTGTTTATACTTCAGTTGTTGAGGAGCTGCTGATGAAGGCATTTACAGAAGTCAGAGACACCACCCTAGAGCAGAGAAGGAGGAAAATGGATGGGCAGAAGAGCTGATGAGGTCACTTAATCTGTAAATCTTGTGGCCCTATAAACCTCCAGGTAGAGAGAAGGTCCTGAAAAGAACAGGCTGGACATCAAAGAAGGAATACTCACTGAAGACCTCTCTCTCTCTCTCTCTCTCTCTCTCTCTCTCTCTCTCTCTCTCTCTCTTTCTCTCTCTGTAGATGTACATGTCTATGTATGAGTATGTGTAATGTACATAGATGTGCATGTCTGTATAGGTGTGTGTGTGTATACATGTGTCTGTGGGCATACTNTTGTACACGAAAGTAAACAGATTAGGTTTCAGTTCTCAGTGGTGAGTGCTCGGCTAGAGATAATGCCAAAGGGTCACCATAGCATACCACAGAGGCACCTGATATAACTGTGGTTGATCCCAACATGGCCTCTTCAACATGGCTGACCTTCTGTTGCTGGTGGGGTAGAGAGAAAGGAAGGAGCTTGGAAGGAGTCCTCATAAGTCTTGAGCTCCAAGTGAGTCCACAAAAACTTGAGAGTAGCTCAGGAGAAAGGCTGTATAGCATTTTCACATCAGTAGAGATCCCAGAAGAGCTTGAAGGTTCAGGTAATGGACAGAAACTAGAAATATGACTGAGGAAATCAATAGTATTTAGTGTTTTGTGCTGGACCTTGCATAATCCTCTCTCCAGAACAGAAGAGCTAGGAAGGAAAAGATGAAGAGCAAGAGTGTGAACAGGTATGCATTGGGAAGCAGGAAAAGGTTGGCCCAAGGTAAAATGCATGCTCAAAGATAGGAAAGTGATGTGTCAAGAAAGAACAGTGAGGAATGGGTAGGATGGAGGGGGAGGRGGAGGAGCCTGTTGTGGTTGCAGCTGCTGCTGTTTGTTTATACTTCAGTTGTTGAGGAGCTGCTGATGAAGGCATTTACAGAAGTCAGAGACACCACCCTAGAGCAGAGAAGGAGGAAAATGGATGGGCAGAAGAGCTGATGAGGTCACTTAATCTGTAAATCTTGTGGCCCTATAAACCTCCAGGTAGAGAGAAGGTCCTGAAAAGAACAGGCTGGACATCAAAGAAGGAATACTCACTGAAGACCTCTCTCTCTCTCTCTCTCTCTCTCTCTCTCTCTCTCTCTCTCTCTCTCTTTCTCTCTCTGTAGATGTACATGTCTATGTATGAGTATGTGTAATGTACATAGATGTGCATGTCTGTATAGGTGTGTGTGTGTATACATGTGTCTGTGGGCATACTWATAGAGTCCAGAAGGTGGCAATGGTTGTCTTGCCCTCTTGTTCTCCATACTTTGAGACAGACTCTCGGAAAGTGTAGAGCTCACTAATTGGCTGGATTGGCTGGCCAGCATGCTCCATGGGTCAGCCTGAGTCAGTCTGCATCCTCAACACCAGATGCTTTTTGATTGTGTGTGCTGGGAATCTGAACTCAGCAGGCATTTCACCAACTGAACCATCTTCCAAGTCCCTCAAGTTGTTTAGAACAGACACTAGTCTTAATGAACACTCAAAGGAGCACACACCAACACATCATGCAACATGTTTTTATCACCCTCCCCACTCCACAGATGAGAATGAGTCCAATGGATTGCTCAGTGTTTACGAAGTACTGGCCAGTAATTGACCCCACAGCGCAAGCCTTTAACTATCAATATGTTGCATCAGGAAAAAAAATCAATTAAATATTTTAGGGCAAGATGGAAGTATGCACAATTCTACATGTGGGTTCTTAACTGCTGTTTGACTTTAACACTGTCTGTTCAATGCCTTCATCTGTATAATGGTAGACTGTAGATTTGTATTGCGTGGATGTGCCTGCAGAGTACTGGGTGAAGCATGCATGCATCATAAATGGCACTCACTATGGTATCCATGCCCTGCCATTTTCACCTTATGAACTGGAATTCCATCTGCACCCTATTTATTCTATATTTTAAAAACACTACATTTCTCAAAATGCATTGGGAAATTAATATAGCCCACAAAATTAAAAATTATTTGATGATTTAATTCAAATATAAATTATTTTATTGTAAAGAGGCTAAGTCTTAACGTTTTTATGTTTTTTGTTTTTGTCTTGTCCATCATGTTGGGTGACTCAGTATAAGCTGTCTCATTGTCAGACACAGTGGGGTGAGGAGGAAAGCCATGAATTTGCAGAAAGATCACCCAGAAGTTTCAAGTCTACAGCATCCAAAGACAACAAGAGAAGAGAAGTCTATCCATTCCTCTTCATCCGTCTGTCCATTTGGATRGGCTGATCTATGTGTGCAGAGTTTAAGCTAAGACTCATGTCAAGCTACAGAGGACACTCTAGATATTCCGTTCTTATTCTTGGCTGCACAGCAATATCACTGAGAACTTTTTAAAATGTTAAAAATTATCAACTCAAGTATCTCTGCAACAAAACCAATGATATTATAGACAAAATTTGCAAATTCTGGGCATTGTTTTGTCAAAGATGATCTAAACCTTCAATAACACCTTAGCTTTATGATAAGGGTAGATATATGTTTTCTT
>BDUI01001219.1:11610-26794 GCA_002335545.1 Apodemus speciosus
TTTTTTTTTTTTTTTTTTTTGTCATACTAAAAGATTCTGGCTGGGAAATTTGATTGGAAGGGCTAGGAATCTTGACTTGTTCCCAGGCTTACAAAGTTCCGAATGCTAAAGGCACACCCACATCACAGGCACCAGTTTGTGTGTAAATACATTTCCACTCCTCTCCCCTTTCACACAGTGGCTCCCTTGGCCAGGGATGGCTTTGAACTTGTTTCGCTCACTTATTTCTAAACTGACAATAACAGTGAATTTCTAATTCTCCAGGCTTACAGCCCAAGAGCTGATATGACAGGCATTTGTTGCTACACCTGACTTAAGTGGCACCGGGGGTTTTAATGTAGGGCTCTGTGTATGTTCAGCCAGGGCACCTAATTTGTCACCCTTTAAAAAGAGAAAATATCTTGCTTATACAAAAGGAAATTGATGGAAAAAGTGGAACAGAATACCCAGGGAAGCCACCTAAATTACAGTTTTAATTCAATAGTTGGTATTTTAAACATTAATGAACCTTTTGCATTCTTAGTTACAGGATGGAACAGTATCTTCTTTCAGGTTTCTTGTCTCTTCTTGGTTTCTCTTAGTATTAACACAGTTTGTATTTTTCAACCTTGTTTCCTATTTATAGATTAATCTGCCAACACTACAGTTATATTTTGTTGTATTGTAGAAGTTAGAATGTTCTTGTCCCAGTAACAGAAAAATTAGATATTAAGTTGCCCAGTAAAAACAAAAAACAATTTCGCTATACACTCACTGAATGGAGCAGTCAGTGCTTTTCTTTAAAGTCTGTATGATATCCTTAAATCAAATTTTCCTTTGGGGGACACAACAGAATACAGATAACACAGGGTTTGTAATGCATTTGCTTTATTCACTGTCCTGAGAATTTATGAGTACCTCCTTAAATTACATTTACCACAATAGTACCATTGTTAAGTGCAAAGATTCCAGTACAGAGGAAATAACTGCTGGCTTTAGTTTTCCACAATCCCTTTTTATAATTTTTTTTTTTTTGTTTGGTAAGAATGCGATACAAGTGTTTTATTTTTCAAGTCCAAACACTTCTCAGTTTCCTTGTAAATTGGTTTGTAACAACAGAGGCTTTTCAAGAAAACTACTTCATGGCAATTCAAGAAGAAGCGAGTGATTTTATTACTATCATTCCTGTCGAAGTGGACTGAGATAGGTGTCATGGTATCAGCAGTTCTAGTCACAGAATTTCAGAGTTCAGTCTTATTTCATTCCCAACTACTTACAGAGACATATGTTGAAATGCGTTCACTCTGATATCTAAAAATAAACATTTTTTTAAAAAAAAAATCCCAATAAAGCTGTGGAGACTACAGCTACGGGGCAAAAGCTGATTGATTTTTAAGACTATGAAAGAATCAATAAGCCTTCAAGCTTGGGCAGTTTCTGGCCAATCAGAAAAGCAGTAGCCCTTAACTCAGCCAGGATCAGGGTGAAGGTGATCTGCCCGGATCACATCTACAACCTGTCGCGCACCCAGCACAGCACTTACTGAGCGCTGGGAGCATCAGAGGCAAGTTTCGGCCAAAGTTTTGGAATGAGGCGCGGCGCGGGCGGCAGTTTCAGGTCACCTCGCGGCAGAGGGGACCGCAGCCGAGTGTCCCGAGCACTCTATGGTCTCCACTGGGTCGGGGAGATGCGAGATGGAAGTTTCTCCGCCGGCACGCAGCCTCCGCTGCGCCACCAGCCCGCAAACCGGCCACCCTGGTGGTCCGCGATCCAGCCAGCTGCCGAGATCCCGGGTCGCGCGTGGCCCAGCCCCCGCCGCCGTCCCTGCGCGCGCCGGCGCCATGGAGACAGTCACAAGACGCTCGCGCCCGGCGCGCCAGCCAATGGGAGCGCACGTCGCGGGGAGACGCGGACGTCGCTCTTCCAAGATGGCGGCGCGTCCGTCGCGAGCTGCCGGGCCGGGGGGAAGCCAGCGAAGCCGAGTAAAGCCGCCGCCCGGGACAGGACTGAAGCAGCAGTTGCCGCCGTTGGCGGCGGCCCGGGCAGTTTCCGCTGCTGCTACGGCTGTTGCCATGCGGCGAGGCTAGGGAGGACCTCACTCCCCCGGGGTGTAATGATGTTAACAGAGGTAAGCGGCGCCCAGTGTTTACCTGAGAGGCGGGTGAGCGGCCGGCGCCAGCCCGTCACAGACGCCGCTCCCGGCGCTGGGCCCGACCTGAGCCGAGGCCCGGCCGGGCAGCCGCCGGGTTCCCACAAGTGCCACCGAGTGGGCGCGGTGCTGACTCGGCAGAGTTCCACCTCCTCCTGCCGCCGCTCCCCTTCGCCCGAGCTGTCGCTCCTTCGTGGAGTCCGCTCCGCTGCCCCGAGGCGGTCGTGCTTTCCCCCGTCCTGGTGCTGGCCCTTGTCGTGCCCGGGTTGCGGGGGCCCTTCCCCTCCCGGCTGGCTCACCCTCCTGGCGGGGGCAGCCGGCCTGAGCGATTCTGCCTTTCACCCCTACACTGGCTGCTCCGCGAAGTGAGCCAGGTTCCTCCAGCCACACTCGCTGGCCTCGTGCCCTCCTCCCCTGCCCCCACATCCCGTCACGTTCCTTCAGTCCCCTGATCCCAAAGTTCAGTTTGGCATCCACCTTCCTGACCTGCGGTTGGCCCCCTTGCTTCTCTCTGTGGAACAGTTTTTCCTCATTTGACCTGAAATGGAAGTAGGGCAACAACGATGAACCAATCAGTTTCCCCTTCCTTAGTGCCCACCGTCCAGACTTTTGAAGAAGTAGTGTTTGCCTGCACTAGCGATACTTTAAGGGGAAGAACTTAATCGGTGCAACTAGTTTAATGACCAGAAGTGACATAGCTGTGCGAAGGGTCTGTTGCAGGTGTGGATATCTGACGCTTGTAGATTTGATAAAATCCCAGAAGCTGCTCTCTTAGGTTCTGTGAGGATCCTGATGTCAGACAGGATCTGGTTTAGACATCTTTGTGAGCTGATGTGAGGGTAATAAACAGCGTTGATGGTCATTGGGAAACAGTCCTACACGGGCCAAAAAGGACATCAAACACTCGACACAAGTGGATTTTACTGTGTGAAGAGGCGTGGTACAATTGGACACACTGGACTTTTCAAGTTTAGGGAACTTGTCTAGCTAAGAAGCCTTGTACTTTAGTATTGGTTTTCATCTGTGCCCAGAATCTGGCATACACGACATGCCTGGGAAATCCCTATTGGTTGATTGTTAGCTTATGAGCTATGCATTTCTAGGAGTTAGACATTCACTTCAGGTTCCTAATTCTACATATTTCTGAAGTTACTTTCATTGTCACAGACTATGGTTATAAGTTGTCATTAGTTGTAGATTTAAAAAGCAAATAGCACTTCAGTTTACTCTGAGATTTCAGTGAGAAGCTGTTCTTATATCAGAATTAATAACTTTTCAGTGGTGTCTATAATAGATTGCATGAAATGTCCTTTTGATAAAAACTTTTTATAGAATTTTGATCTTTTCACATGAAAATAGTGTGCTAATATAAGGATACTGTTTTGATTTGGATACCCCAAGGATTCTAAACGTCTGTATTTTAATAAGACTTAATTAATGTTTCGGTGAAGCATTTTAAACAGGTCAGAGATGGTAGTAAGCTGTCTTTATGCTGTGTGTACATCACACAGTCTAGCTGGTGGCAGAGCCAGTGTTCCAATGCTGGAAGTTCCTGTAGAGCAGTTTTTCAAACAGTACTTGTGGCTGCTGCTCTAAAGTAACACTCGGATTACATTGTACTTTGATCTCATCTCTGATTTTCCGCAGACATTTTATAGATAAGCAGACTGAAGCCCAGAGACTTGTCCAAGGACAAATAGTTATTAGTGAAATAGTTGACACTAGAAATCGCATCTCCTGACTCAGCTCAGACCAACCACTTTGCTCAGCTGCCTTTCAGCTTTCTTGACCAGTTTTAACACATCTCACTTCCTCATCTGGATACTGTCATTAGTTGAACAGCAAACAACTCATTACTTAAGAGTTTTGCTGAACTTAGGCTTGTCCTTTTTTTTTTTTTTTTTTTTAAAGCCCCATAAACAGTTCCATTTTGAAATACTGTAGACAAATGACTTTGTGCGGCTGCAAGTGATAGCTTACACCAGTCAGCAGGTCTTAGGACTTAGGGGCTGTGATTTAATTGCTACATCTCAAAATCTAATGGGATGCGCTGCATCATGAAAGGGTTTCTTACTTTTTTATTAGTCATGTTCAGCAGGCATTTTCCCTGGTCAGAAGGCAGTGAGTTAGGGTAGGTGATATATTGTCACTATTAGCTGTGTGACAAAACAGATTGAGAAGGTGAAAATAACTTGATTAGAAATCACAGAGTAAGAGTCACACTTAAGCCTTATTTAAAGTTCTGTGGTGTGTGGTGACTACCCACACAATGTAGGATCCCTTCTCCCTTTTCTCTCCCTTTTCCCTTTCTCCTACTTTCTTCCATTCCTGTCCTTATTTTGTTTCCACTTTTGATATTGTCACTATGCTAGTCTTAATAAAGAAAGTAAAGTGGGATACATATATGATCATAATATCAATATTAATGATTCATATGAAAATATTCACTTGCATTTATCAAATTATGTATTTAATTGAAACTTCAGGAATGAGATAACATGAGTTATTCATTAAGAGGCATCTTAAATAAGGTAAAAAGGAAAATTACTCAATTAAGCAAACTAATATCTACATTGAACTTTGAAACCTGAAAAGATACTAGTGTGAATGAAAGTGTAGGCCTAGTTAGGCAGTTCTCATTTTTAACTTTTTAGCTTCACTTTTTGCCTTAAAGTATTTTTTTCAGTGCATCTGAATTATTTGGAAGATTCTCTATTTTGTGTATTTGTATATCTTTATATTTTCCATCACGGATGAGAGACAGGTACTTTTAATATCCAGTTAAGATATCTTCCTCCGATTTTTGTCAGTATAAGAGTTAATATTTTTAATGTTTCTCCTATAACATTTGCAGAAATTTATTTGAAATATTTGACAGTTATTTGCTTAATAATTTCGGGCTTTCTGCTTATGAATATTGAACTTTACATCTCAAAACTGGAGCTTAACGTCAAGAGTTAGTTTTAATTAGTGTGAATTTTCTCAGTATTGTTAAATATTGTTAAATATCACTGAATTTCATTAGTAAACTTTTAAAGTTTTCTTGATATTTCAGAAGCTCTACTGATTCAGAAGCTATGATAATTCTGGAAATAGTTTATGACAGCTAAGTAAAAGTACTAGGAGATGGAGGAAAATGTGCTGAGTTGATTGTGGTAATGCGGCACAAGGCTGTTTTTGTGTAATCAGTTGTCAGTCATTTGCCATTTCTGTGCCTGGACAAACAATGAACATGCAGGATGGTTCAGACCTGCAATGTGGCACTGCTTAGAGGGAGCAAGAGGAGCCAGGCCGACACCTGGCTGGTAAGCTGTCACCTGGCTGGTAGGCTGTCACCTGGCTGGTAGGCTGTCACCTGGCTGGTAGGCTGTCACCTGGCTGGTAGGCTGTCACCTGGCTGGTAGGCTGTTACCTGGCTGGTAGGCTGTCACCTGGCCGGTAAGCCATCTGGGCTGCACGAGACCCTGCCTCAGAAGCAGACAGCAGCCGAAAGGAGGATGAGAGATGCAGTGAGAAGCAGAGATAGAAGTGCCTAGACCTGTACTGTGGAGCACTGAGGGAATTTTACATAAAATAGTTTTTATATGTGTTAAAACACTTCATCCAGCTTTATTGATTTTTAGATATGAACACAGGTTTTTTACTTCAAGGTTAACAGATACGAAACAGATGGAAATGACCTTAATGATAGGACTTTTAGCAGTCCCAGCTTGTTAAGAAATTAAAAGGCTTTGTGGTTCAGATGAATTAGGAGGATACTTGTTCAAGGAAAATGAAATCAGTTTCCTCTCTGGAGGACTGCTCATTGCTTTCTATGGGTGATTGACTCAGAAAGAAAGTGATACAGTTATAGCATATTGCAAAGTTATGTGACCGTGGAGACTTCCAGAAATGCTTGTGCTTTATGTGGTGAAGCTTTAAGACTTAGTGGATGGTTGTGCATCACGGAAAGGGCTGAGCTTCTAGGGACCCTTTAGTACATAACTGTACACATACACTTGCCTGTAGTTACAATGTAAAATATTATGGCAGGTTTTTATTGATTAGTGTATTTATGGTGGGAATACTCTTGGGATCGATTAATCCTTAAACTATATGAGCTGCTTCTTTAATTATTTATTAATGGCATTGTAAAGGCTGCTAACCAGAACAAGAACTTCGGAGGCTTATTGGTATTCAAGGCATGTGAAGAGGTGTGAAAAGGACTTTACAAAGGGAGTGGAAGGTTTTCACTGCAATGACCCTGTCTTGCTAGTGTACACTTTCCTTGTTGGTGTTGAAAAAGGGTCTCATGTGGCCCACACTGTCCTTGAATTCTACATAGAACTGGCTGGTCTTGTCTGCCTGCCTCTGCCTCTCCAGTGCTAGGATGAAAGGCATGTGCTACCTCATATGGCTGAATGTTACTATTTTTTAATTTAATTCTTTTATTTTATTAAATTTTTTTTCTTGAGACGGGGTTTCCCTGTGTAGCTCTAGCTAACCTGGAACTTGCTCTGTAGATTCTGTAGACTCACTGAGATTCCCCCCTGACTCTGGCTTCCAAGTGCTGGGATCAGATGTTCATTACCATCACCCTGCACGATTTAAATTTTAATTGGATGTTTTATTTTCACAATCTTGTATGTTTAATAGAGTGCAGTGTGGTATTTTGAATTAATGTATATAGTTTGAAATAGTTCAGTAAAGCTAAATAACATAATCCATCACCTCACTTTTCTTTCATTATTTAGAGAATTCTTGATTCCTTTCTGTAATCAAATTCTCGTGGTAGGACTTTACATATTTAATACAGTGCATTATCTCTGTGCAAGTGGAAAAATTGTTTACTATTTCTAGCCCAATGTAACTGTTAATTTCTGGGTATTATCGTTTTACCATAGTACATTGGGATACGTTTTTCCTAAGTTGATAGCACAGTTTAAACCTCCAAAAGTACAAATTTTATCAATATAATTTGACACACACACATACCTCAATAAAAGCTGCATGTTGTTGATATTAATAGYAGTTACAGCTTTTCCAGCTTCTACAGTCATCCTTTTAAAAATGAACTTAGTTTTTTAAAATAAATACATTGGTACTAGTTCCTCTGTTTAGTTTATCTAAAAATTTCTCCCTATTTGAAACTTTGTAGTCTTTGACCAACAATTGCCACCTCTGCCTGATGAACTCTGATAATGCCCATTCTCCATTCATATATGAGTTCATTTTGCATCTGTATGTGAGATTGTGAAGGGTTTCTTTGCTTGCTTTATTTCACGTACCATAATGAATTGCATGCTCACCCATCTTGAAGTAAATGCTCCCTCTCTTCATCCTGATGGACTCTTTAAGCTGATTAGCTATTTGGATGTTGTGAAAAGTGTTGTAATGTACCGTGCACATATCCCCTTGATATATAGTTGAGGTCTTTAGATGTGTATCCAAAGTTTGTATTGTGGGATCATATAGCTTTTTCTGCTTCAGTGTTTTTGAAGAGTGGCTATGTATCCTATTCTGTGACAGCTATACCAATTTCTGTGCTACTGTTGGTATCTTTCAGCTTTTTGATAATAGCTACTCTAATAGGTAGATATGAAGTAATATCTTTATAGTAGCCTTAATTTGTATTTTCCTGATAGTGAACAGTTTTTCATTTCTATGTTGGCCTTTTGCTTATCATTAAAATGGGGTATTGGTTTTCTTAAATTAAAATGTTAGAATCCCTTATATGTTGTGAACAGTAAACCCTACCACAGTTATGGTTGTAAGTATTTTCTACCATTCTGTGAGTTTTTTATCTTTAAACTTTACTTATCGTGTGTGTGTGTGTGTGTGTGTGTGTGTAGAAGCCAGGAGTTTTGGGAGGATGTCTTTCTCTAGTGCTTGCCTCATTGTTGAGATAGGATCTCTCATTGAACCTAGACCCCACTGATTCTGCTAGGCTTGCTAGCCAGTAAGCCCCCTGTATTTACCCTGTGACTGTCATCCCTAGCAGAGTTGTAATAGATACTAGATTTCCGTTGCTCAGTACATAATCTATGCTGGTGCAGGGAATTTGAACTCCCCATCCCAGAACTTTAATTTGGGGCCCCAATGAGATGGTCCAGCATATAAAGTCATTTGTGTACAAATGACTGACCTGAGTTTATAATCTCTAGACTTCACATGAAGGTGGACAGAGAAAACTGATTTCACAAAGTTGTCCTTGGATCCAGACTAGAAGTGTTCTCTTTCCTCCATCCTGTGCACAAAAAATTTAAAAGGATTTATTTATTTATTTATTTATTTATTTATTTATTTATTTATTTATTTTGGTTTTTCAAGACAGGGTTTCTCTGTGTAGCTCCGGCTGTTCTGGAACTCACTCTGTAGACCAAGCTGGCCTCGAACTCAGAAATCCCCCTGCCTCTGCCTCCCAAGTGCTGGAATTTAAGGCGTGCACCACCACCGCCCGGCTAGGATTTATTTTTAATTTTTAAATAATGGTATATATATTTTCACGAAATTTAAGGGTCTTGACTTCTGTATTTTTTCAAGTTTTCAGAGGTTGGACATCAAAATGTGATTATTTTTATTTTTATTATTTTTGATTCATTATGTCCTTATTCTCTTTTTTATTTCTTTCTGTTGCAATAGGATTTTACTGTGTAGCACAAATTGGCCTTAGGCTTTAGATCGTCCAGTCTTATTTTGAGAACTGAAGTTACAGATGTGTGTCACCATGCCTCCTGTCTATAAGGAGGTGTCATGATTGCAAACAAAAGCTAAAAAAGGTGATATTTTAGTTAACACCTACAACTGAAGGCCTTTCACATGCTGTGGAAGTGGTATGCTCCATCAGTGACCTTACACGTCAAATAGTTTGATGATCAGTGTTTCACAGAAATTGATAGAGGATCGTATAATTGGTATACTATTAGGTTATGATGAGAAGCACTATGACATTGGTATATATTTACAAATTTTCCTATCATTCATTTGGGGGAAATAAGTTAAATGTTGGGGTGGGAGTGGGAAATAGCTTCAAGATTTCAGGCCTTTATAAATCATATGGTCATTGCAAAATGTTTTGCTGTACATCTCTTAATGTAAACAGTACCAGTGCTTACATGCAAACTTTTGTCATAATAAAAGGCTGTATGTTTTAATGTAATCATATTGCTAGATGTACTATTCACACTTACTGAGCATTTGTGTTATTTCTAGTTTACATTGAAAGGTTTGAGGGGATATTTGAAGTAGATTGAGATAGGTTAGTCAACGAAGCACTGAAAGTAGCAGTGAAAAATGGGGAGCATGAACCAGAGGAAAAAGGAACTGGCTCCTGTCCTGAGAGTCCCCAGTGCTGGCCAATGAAGAGGCATTTGGTGGGAAAGACTAGTGACTTCACCGATTTCTTTTCCTGAAGAAGCTTCTCAGATTATGGATTTTAAATTTTGTGATTTCACAGACTGTCGTGTATTTCTCACATGGCAATATTCTAGAATTAAGTTTCTATTTTAGAATCAGGTTTTATTTTGATAATATAGTGTCCCCAATATTCAGTAGAGAGAACTTTGAATTACAGCAAATGATAGCTTTTAAATTGCTTTAAATATTTTAAAAAATATTGTGATTGAGTAAACGTGTATGTTTGAAGAATGGTGGTGTATACTTAAGTCTGTTGCTAATATTATTACAGGAGTGAGACAACATACAAATCAGTTTATACGCTGAGATTATAAGGAATGAATCACAATCCCTGTTTAATGATGGGATAATGAAATAGTCCTTTGAACTTTGTAACCATTAGTTTCCCTGTGAGTAAAAAATGAGATAATAACAACCTTGGAAAAATCTGTGAAAAGAAAATTGAAACATGTTATTATAAATAATATTTATAAGGCTTTAGTTAAAATTGTACTGGAGGTACATTTGTTTATCAAATGTGACTGTGGCTACTTTGTGTTAGGCGCATGCTAATAAGATCTGGTGATGTGGTGAGTCAGACCAAGAAACCTGTGCTCAGACGCCTCACTGTCACAGCTAAATATAGTTCTTTGCCATACTTTGTTCATTCAAACTGAGGTCTTAAATTCCTTTGCCAGAATGAGACAAGTTATCTGATTAAAGAGTAAAATTGAGAGGAAAAGAAGGTTGGAGAATGTGGTTCAAAGTTGAATTTCAGTTGGCTTAGCCATACAACACCAGGTGGATGAGCCGGCAGTCCTGATTCAGCTTCTAACAGTAAAGCTGTCCTCACTTCCTGACCACCTGCAATTGCTCTAGAAAAGAAACCAGAAGGCTAGGTAGAGAAAGTCTGTGAATCTTGTTTTTTTTTTTTTTTTTTCCCCATGGGTGTTGGGAGTCTATGCCATTCATGCTACAGGCAGATGCTCTGTCACTAAACAAAACCTGTAAGACCTTTGAGTCTGTTCTTTGTTTTTTGAAAGATTTGCATATTCTTAGAGTAGTATATCACATTTTACAGAGACTGCCAAATCCCATTAGCCTAGTGAAAATAATACTTGCACCCAGGTCTGATTGCTGCATACTTTATATTTACTTACTGTATTTTTACCAGTGTTAGTACTTGAGTGATGATTAAGGTTGCATTCCCACAGTCTGAAACAGAACGTTAAAGTGGGGACTTCACACTAAAGTATGTGTTGATAGAAGGAATCGTAAACAGTCCCTCAAGAAAAATTAAGATAAGTGAAAAATAACTTAGATACGATTGCTTATAATAGCACAAAACGGCTGATTTTCATGGAACTTTGTTGAATGTTTCAGTTTGATGGCTTTTAATGATCCTGTGAAAGTTTACAAGTATGTATGAATAAAAAATGTTATCATTGATTTCAGAGCTGGAAAATTTGGGGCAAGGAACATTGTCAAAATGTTCAGGTCCTACCAGATTCTCCGGATTAAAATACTTCTTAGTTACACAGCATACTACTGTGTCATTTTGTCCATCTATCCATCCATTGTTTACAGAAGTAATATGTATCAGGATAGTTTGCTGTTAATACCCATTTCTGTCCTGTTCAGATGTTTAAACTAGTGTGATGATTTACATAGCATATTCTGTAGCATGAGAAGCAATTATGTGTCAACTGAGATAGTCATTGTTAACTTTAGCATTGTTTTCTCCAGTTTCCCTCAAAGCTCATGCCTTTCTGAAAATCCCAAWRTGAATCTTGGCTCCTTGAGCTTAATCCTTGACCTGAATCTCATATTTGAAAAGTCCTTGGATGTTGCTTCGTTTAATCTTGAATTGATTTTATTCCTGAAAGATTGAGACTTTCTTTTAGCCTGTTTGTGGTTTGGAACAAGATAGATATGTAATCCTTTGCATTGCAAGTTTTCAAGTTTTTTTCTTTGTTATTTGACAACCAACATATTCAAAAAATAGCCTTTCAGGTCACTATCTCTTGGAGGTTATAAAATGGATTGAAGTGGTACTGTTCCAATGGAAGAAATAACTRTGAAACAAGTTTCAGTGTGTTTCAGTTACTGTGTAAATTTTATAAGGTAATGATCAACTTCAAGATATGATATATGTTACCCAGTGTTTCTTTAAGCCATAAGAGACAGTGTAATTCATTCTTGACTTCTGCTTCTGAATTTGAAATAAACCTTTTTCTTTTTTTAATGACAAACAGCATTAGTGTTTAATCAGACTGCAACTGTTTTAGAATTATTAGTGTTTTTATGTATTACCTTTATATATATAGATATTTCTTTTTCTTTCTTTCTTTCTTCCTTTCTTTTTTTACTTTCTTATCTTTCTAATCTAAAACCTAAGTGTTCAACACAAAACACTGCAGTAATGTGATCCTATTAGAAAGAACTTGGCTAGGGGGAGATTAGAGAAAACATAAAAAATAGAATACATAAAATATACAAAACTAAATAATAGACTTTAGAAATTAGTGGAGATTAATTACATACAGGTTTTAGAAAATGGACTTTGAGATTATTTTCATGATTTATTAAAGTTCATTTTACAGTCAGGAAATCCTCCAGAATGAATGTCCAATATTTTTAAAAAGTTAAATAATAAAATTAATGTAAAACTTAAATATGAATGGCTGTTAGATGTTAATATGGGGCCTCTAATATATTGCGGTGGTTCGAATGAGATTGGCTCCTGTAAACTCATGTTTGAATACTTGGTCCCCAGTTAATAGAACAGTTTGGGAAGAATTAGCAGAGTTGGCCTTGTTGGAGGAGGTGTGTCACTAGGGGTAGGCTTTAATGTTTCAAAATGTTTCATGCTTCATTGTGCTCTCTGCCTCCTGCTCTTGGTTCCAGATATAAGTTCTTAGCTGTTCCTGACACCTTGCCTTAGTTTTGCCATCATGGACTCTAACCTTCTGAAACCATAGGCCCAATTAAGCTGCCTTGACCGTGGTGTTTTGTCACAATAGAAAGTAGTTAAGATACTCTATACATATCACAAATTGACTTAGTTTCTCAAGGCTATCAACCAAACTTGGCATATCAAGTTGCAGTAAGATTAGGTCCATCACACAACAGGGCCATCCACAACAATCTTCTGCTGAGGCTAGACAATTCATCCCAGTTAGAGGAAAGGGATTTAGAGGCAGGCAGTGTAGTCAGAGACAGACCCTGCGCTCACTTTAGGAGTCCCACAGGAAGACCCAGCTGCACAACTGTGACATATGTGCAGAGGGCCCAGGTCAGTTCCATGCATGCTCTCTGGTTGGGAGTTCGACTCTGAGCCACTATGGGCCTAGGTTAGTTGATTCTGTAGGTTTTCTTGTGGTGTCCTTGACCCCCCTGATTCCTGCAATTCTTCCTCCCACTCTTCCACAGGATTCCCCAAGCTCTGGCTACTGTTTGGCTGTGGGTCTCTGCATCTGTTTCCATCAGTAAAGCCTCTCTGATGATGGGTATTCTGGGTTTCTGTCTGTAAGTGTAGAAGAATATCATTAATAGTGTCTGGGCTGGGCTCCCTCTTATGACATAGATCTCAGGCTGGGCCAAGCATTGTTTGGGCCTTCCCTCAGATTGTATTCTATCTTTTAACTCTGTACATCTTGAAAGCAGGACAAATATTGTATGTCTACAGTTTTGTGTCTGTATTGAAACTGCAAAGCTTTCTGCATGTCAAAGGMCATAGTCAATAGGACAAATCAGCAACCTACAGATTGGGAAAAAAATCTTCACTAACCCACATCCAGTAGAGGGCTAATATCCAAAATATACAAAGAACTCAAAACGCTAACCACAAAGAAACCAAACAATCCAATCAGAGAATTTACAACAGAGGAATTTTGAATGGCTGAGCAGCACCTAAAGGAAATGCAAATCAAAACAACCCCGAAATTCCACCTATACCAATCAGAATGGCTAAGATCAAAACCTCAGGTGACAGCAGAAGTTGGTGAAGATGTGGAGAAAGAGGAACACTCCTCCATTGCTGGAGGAATTGCAAACTGGTACAACCACTCTGGAAATCAATCTGGAGGTTTCTCAGAAAATTGGAATTAAATCTACCTGAAGACTCAGTTTTACCACTCTTGGGCATATACCTAAAAGATGGCCCACCATGCCACAGGGGTGGCAAGTGTTCCACTATGTTCATAGCGGTCTTGTTTGTGTTAGCCAGAAACTGGAAACAACCCAGATGTACCACAACAGAAGAATGGATACAGAAAATGTGGTTCTTTCATACAGTGGAATAAGAATGACGACATCCTGAGTTTTGCAGGCAAATGGCTGGAACTAGAAAATATCACTAGAAAATATCCTGAGTGAGGTAACTCAGACCCAAAAAGACATGCATGGTATATACTCACTAATAAGKGGATATTAGCCAAAAAAAGTACAGAATATCCAGGATGTAGTCCACAGAACTCAAAAAAGTTAACAAGCTGAAGGTCTCAAGTGAGAATGCCTCAACCCCACTTGGGAGGGAGAAGAAAGCAATCCCRGGAAGGAGAGTGTGGGAGGGAGGGACCTGGGTGGGAAAGGGGACAGGGAGGGGAAGAGGGGAACATGATCAGGTATTGGGTGGTAGTGGGGGAACAGGAGTGAAGCCCTGAGGACCAGCAGGAAGAATGGAAACAGGCAACCTCAGGAGGTAGGAGGTATGGGGACCCTCTAGAATATACCAGAGACCTGGGAGGTGAGAGACTCTCAGGACTCCAAGAGAGGGACCTTAGATGAAATGCGCTACAGCGGGGAAAGATGACTTGTAGAGCCCACCTCCAGTAGAAAGATAGGGCATCAAGTGGAGGGATGGGGTTGCCATCCCACAGTCAAAAACTCTGACCCAGAATTGGTCCTGTCTGAAAGGACTGCAGAGAGAAAAACAGAGAAGAGCCTGAGGAAAAGGAGGTCCAGTGACAGGCCCAAATTGGGATCCAGCTCAGGGAAGGCTCCAAGTCCTGACACTTACTGATGCTATGATGTGCCTAAAAACAGGGGCCTATCATGACTGCCCTCTGAAAGGCCCAACAAGCAGCTGAAAGAGTCAGATGCAGATATTTGCACCCCGCCAGTGGACAGAAGCTGGTGACCCCTGTGGTTGAATTAGGGAAAAGCTGGAGGATACTGAGGAGGAGGGCGACTCTGTAGGAGGACCAGCAGTTTCAATTAACCTGGACCTCCCAGAGTTCTCTCAGACACTGGACCACCAACCAGGCAGCATATACCAGCTGGTATGCCAGCTCCCAACACACATTCAGCAGAGGACTGCCAGGGGTCTAGACTTAGTCAGAGAAGATTCACCTAACCCTCAAGAGACTTGATACCCCAGGGAGTGGGGAGGTCTGGTAGGGTGATGGGGACTACATCCTCTTGGAGACAGGAGAGTGGTGGTGGTGGTGGTGGTGGTGGTGGTGGTGGTGGTGGTGGAGGAGGAGGTAGAGGTATGGGATATGGTTAAAGAATAAATTAGAAAAAAAAAACTAAGTCTTGATTTAAAGGTTTTCATCTTTATCACAGAAATGAAAATTTACATTTTTGCTGTAGTCTTGGGTTTCTTTCTTATTAAGACATTGTTAATTGAAGATACAAAACATGACTTAAGATGATGTATTTTAATTGGAAAGATGACCT
>BDUI01001219.1:30086-40506 GCA_002335545.1 Apodemus speciosus
TCTATTAGATTCAGTGTATCTGGTTTTTTGTGGAGGTCCTTGATCCACTTGAGCTTTGTACAGGGAGATAAGAATGGATCAATTTGCATCCTTCTACATGTTGACTGCCAGTTGACCCAGCACCATTTGTTGAAAATGCTGTCTTTTTTCCACTGGATGGTTTTAGCTCCTTTGTCAAAGGTCAAGTGACCATAGGTGTGTGGTTCGTTTCTGGATCTTCAATTCTATTCCACTGATCTACCTACCTGTCATTGWACCAGTACCATGCAGCTTTTATCACTATTGCTCTGTAGTATAGCTTGAGGTCAGGGATGGTGATTCCACCAGAGGTTCTTTTATTGTTGAGAATAGTTTTTGCTATCCTGGATTTTTTGTTATTCCAGATAAATTTGGAAATTTCTCTTTCTAACTCTTGGCTAGAAAGAGATTTGGAATTGATTTGAAATTTTGTTTTAATTTTTTTTTTTAGATTTATTTACTTTTATTTTTGTATATGAATATCCTGTCACTGTCTTCAGACACACCAGAAGAGGGCATCAGATCTCATTACAGATGCTTGTGAGCTACCATGTGGTTGCTGGGGTTTGAACTCAGGGCCTCTGGAAGAGCAGTCAGTGCTTTTAACCTCTGAGCTATCTCCCCAGCCCTTGATTTGGAATTTTGATGGGGATTGCATTGAATCTGTAGATTGCTTTAGGCAAGATGGCCATTTTTACTATATTAACCCTGCCAATCCATGAGCATGAGTGATCTTTCCATCTTCTGAGATCTTCAGTTTCTTTCTTCAGAGACTTGAAGTTCTTGTCATACAGATCTTTTACTTGGCAAGCGGCATATCCTGGTAGTAGAATGTTAAAATTATTTCTTCCCTTCCTTTCCTGATGTATTTCTTAGTGTATAAGACTTGTTCAGGAGCAGGAATATTACTAGTATCTGTTGTTTTAGAAAATTACTCATGGCTTGTGACTAGATGATGAGATAGTAATGATAAATACCAAATATGATAATAATTAAAAAATGAAAGAATAATCAGTCTTGGAGAAGGCTGCAGGGCAAGTGGCCTTTCCTTATACATTGAAGCTTTTGGCTTTATGGGAGTGCTTCCTTTTACAAGAACAGAGTGGGCCTAAAGGGACGCTTTAGGAAGGAGGGAAAAGTGGGAAACTGGGTAAAGAGAAGAACTGTGATTAGAGTATGGAACAAGACTAATAGTCATGGTATTGCTTCATGATAACAGGGCTCAGAGGTTCAGAAATAGTCTAAGCCTATGTTGACCATCCCTACGGTGGGCTATAATTGGGTATTGGATGAAAAGTCCTCGGGTAACAGTCTAACTAAACCACTGATGTATTGAATATCTTAGAAAGTTGTAGCGTTGTGTCCTCTTTAGAGGGTTTGGATTCATTCTGTGGGATAAAAGGAGCTACCCAAAGTCTGTGGTATTCTTCTATATCTTCCTTTGTGAGTGCAGTGGTTATCTGCTGCTTGTTCTGATGTGGACCAGCAAGGCTCCAGAACCTCTTGGCCTAGCATACCAGTTTTGCCCTTTTGTGCTGCTTTGGGTGAGGTTGTGTGTTCTGTATGTGCCTGACAGTGAACTACAAAGGTTAGAGTATGCTTTTGCTTTTATATATGCTGCCTTTCAAGAATAATTTACATTGTGCAGTCCCAGATTTGATAGATTTTACTAGTTTCAATGTATAACAGCATGGATTTAAGACAGAATGAAAAGCAATCCTATTTAGGCCACCTTCTCTTACTTCTGCATTAGAATTTTATGTATAGTGGTTTCTTTTATAAAGAAACTACCTTAGTCTCAAGGAAAACCTACATGAGACTGAAAATTTGTGATTGATACTGATTCATATTGCTAAAAGAAAACCAGCTTATCCGTAACTTATTTATGTATTTGGCAGAGCCMCCTATGCTGGCTTGCTACTCCATGTTGCCCAGGGTAGGTTTRGAATTTGACTACGCTCTAGAGTGCATGAATTATAGGCWCGTACCACCAGTCAACACATGTTGCTAATTTTACATGTAATTTTTTTTTTTATTGAACTTGAAAACAAGACACTTCAGACATGACTGTCAGTAGATTGCTTCAATTTCTTTTAAAAATGAAAACTTTTAGAAGTTCAATACTTCCAGACTTTAAGAATGGATCTGGGTAAATATGAGTATGAATAAAGACTGTACTGAAAATATTTTCATACAATTTCAGTAAGTTTTTAGTCAGAATTAAGTGAACTGTAAAACAAATTTGCTGATAGCTTATAGGAGAAATAAGAAAATAGTACTCTGTGAAAATACAACTTGTACATAATTATAGTATTACCGTGTTAACTAGTAATTAAAACCCATTTACTAAGCAGAACACATGTTATATTTCACAATTTAAAACTTTTATTACAATTATTTTGTGTGTGTGTGCACGTGCATGCTATGTGTTGGAGCATAGTGGAATTTGGCAGTCAGTTTTTCTTTTTCCACACTGTGTGTCCAGGAAGCAAACTCATGTCCATAAGCTTTGTGGCAAGTGCTTTAGCTTACTGAATCATTTAACTGGCCTGGTTTTTAAAATTTAAGTGATCTTGTATATATTTACTTAATTTCACATGTATTTGAATTATGAAACTCAGAATAACTTGCTAAGACTGTAATGCCAAGTTGATAAAGCTTGAGTTGTGTAATGGAGTGTCAAAAGTACTGTTAGAGGTGGGCTGGGATGTGCTTTTGTATGGGATTTTTGTATTCATAGTTTTAGGATGGAGGATGGAACCTGAGGAGCAATTATCCTTGCTTTCCTTTACTTGCATTACTTTCATTTATCTGAGGCTTAGGTGGATATGGATTTTCCTCACTTCTTAAAATCTTGGTGGTTGGTTGTTAGAGAACTCTGGCTAGCAAGTCATTTCTCTTAAGTCTCTGGGGGTTCGTTGTGCAGTTTTAGGTTTATAGCTATAGATTCAGAATGTTTGTAGAAGTACTAACTAAGATTTTTCTTTGGCTGTGACAAGTGACACAATTAGCTAAAACTTTCTAGGCTCCAGATCTTTTATGTCCGGTGTTATTTTCTGGTGACTCAGGTCATCATTTGCAATATTGGAATATATCCAAAGGTGTATTTGCTGTAGTCGTTAGCCTTAGGAAAGCAGGATGCTAAGGCTCACTCATTCTTGCGGCCCATCTGAGCTTTAGGTGCAGACGTATCAGCTCCGTTAGGATGAGTACTAAGTGCCATACCAAACACAGAAGTCTAATCAGTGAGTCTACACCCCTCAAAGCCTGGAAAGTCAGTAATGGAAAAAAGCCAGTAAGTAATTGAATCCAACCTTTCTTTTAGAGTCTCTATTTTAAAATTACTATTACTTTATTTCCAGTAGAGGTTAGATTTTCTAATTTCTGTCTTTGCATATAGTTTGACAAATAGACTAATTTTAGCATATGATTTTCATTATTAATATTTTGCTAAATGGACTATTCATGGTCAGATATTTATGTATTAGAAATGATAGGGGATATTTATGATAGAAATAAAGGGAAATAGATTTATATGGCATCATTTCTAAGTTCTACATAAGAATTGGAGTTTGTTTAAATARTTTGCTTCTTAAAAAAATACCTATATGTTATTATACCACTTAGTAGGACCTTCATGCTGTGTTTACTGAAAATAATAGGGTCTTTTTTATATAATATAGGAAAAAATTGGAATAGACACTTTGAACAATTTTTTTCAGTTTGGTTTTTAAAAGTAGAGATCTTTTTAAAAAGTTTGGATGCATTTTTGCCTTAAATTTTGTTTTTTAAAAATTTTTGAGATATTAATATAATTACATCATCCCCTTCTCTATTCTCTGTTCAGATCCTCCTATATACCCTTCCTTGCTTTCTTTAAAATTCATGCCTTCTGTTTTTCATTACTTGTTGTTACATGTTCCTTTCCCCCTTGGCTTGGGTGATAACATTAAAGAAAAGACAGACAAATTGATGTGCACAATGAAACAGATCAGGTGGAGTGCTCCAAGGCTACTTGGGATCTCAGCAGATTTATTAGGTACAGGGTGTGGGACGGTTGGCAAGTTTCAGTAGAGTGGCTCTGTAGGCTAGCAGTCTCGGGCTGTCAGCATCAGGGAGGAGGACCCTGCAGTTGTTAGTCTTTTCACACGGTGACCAGTCATTCATTAACACTCATACTAGACTCCAGAGAGCAGCTTTGTCTTTTCTCTTCAGCCTAGCCATATGGGTAATGAATGACTTGGCCAATTTCCCATGGGCCAGTTGGTCTTGGAGTCCTCAACAGTCTATGCCCATGTCAAAATACACATTACTCAGGACTTACTTCACGCTCTTGGAACTTCCTACACACATACTACATTATGAAAAAAATATTAGACTCTTTTAAAATTAAGGATTTAAGAGAGCTGTCTAAGTAAGTTTGGGTTACTACTGCTTTAATGAAACTCCATGACAAAGCGACTTGGAGAGAAAGGGTTTATTTGCTTTACATTTCCATAACACTGTTCATCATCTAAGGAAGTCAGGGCAGGAAACCAAATAGGACAAGAACCTGGAAGCAGGAGCTGATGGAGAGGTGCAAATTACTGCCTTGTTCCCCATATCTTGCTCAGCCTGAAGTATTAGAGAACCCAGACCACCGGCCCAGGGATAGTATCATGTATGATGGGCTGTGCCTTTCCCCATCAATGACTAATTGAGAAAACTGGAGTCAGATCTTATGGAGGCATTTTCTCAATTGAAATTTTCTCCTTTCAGATAATATTACTCATGCCAAGATGACATAAAACTGTCCAAAACAGATGTTTAAAAGGAAAGGTTTGCTTCATGAAAGAGAACACTCTTCTGGCTCTTGGAAAGAACTTGCTAGAGAGAATCTTTCTGGAGTGGGAAAGTATTCCATCCTAGCAGACAGAAGCAAGAAAATTAACTGGGCTTACTCATGGAAAAGTATTTTTTAATTTTTTTTCTTTTTTTTTTAATTGGATATATTCTTTATTTACATTTCATTTCCCTTTTTCCTAGTTTCAAAGATTGTTTTGACACTAAGGAGAGTATAGGAGAGTCAGTGTATTAGTTGCTATTCTATTTCTCTGAAGAGACATCWTGCCCAAGGCAATTTATAAAAGAAAGCATTTAATTGGGAGCTTGCTTCCAGTTTCAGGTTACTCCATCATCACCATGTCAGAAGCATGGGTGGCAAGCAGGCAGGCATGGCATTGGAGTGCTCCTGAGAGCTTACATCTGATCCCCAAGATGGAGGCAGAGAGACATCTCAAGGCTGAACCTGGTGTGGACTTTCGAAACCTGCCACCAGTGGCACAGTTCCAACAAAGTCACATATCCTAATCTTAACCCTACCTACAGTCCACCAACTGTGAGTTAAACGTTCAAATATATAAGCTCATGGGCCCATTATTATCCAGACCATCAGTTAGGTAGCTACAGTGAAGGGTTTGCCTAAGGCTTTGACAGTAAATAGGGGAGACTCCAGGAAATATAAAGAATACAACGTGAACAGGCTTTGCTCACTCATAGGAGCAAGTTCCAAGAGGATGGTTTAACACACTTCTGATGTTTCTTTAATAATTTAGTAGGCATTAGTCTCTTTAAGGGAAGGAATAAAGGAGATATTTGGTGAATACAGTGAATTTAATTTTATGCATGATGAGTTTATAGTACCCATGAAAAGTTCAGGCATAAATAGAATATAAGTTTCTGAAACTTGGTGTTATATGTTCAGAAAAAGTGATGGATTAGAAAACCAAGAATATTTGAGTATTGTGTGCATAATTGTAAGGCTAACCCTGAGGATTATATGTTTTCTTGTGTTTAGAAATAATCACAGGTAAACTTAGAAAGTAATTTTTATTTTTCTTGATCCCTTTTTTTCACTTTTATATAGACATTTTCTGTGTGCAACCCCCTTTTGTAATTTCTGATTTTTTCCCTCTCTTTCTCCACTGAGTTAATTATTCCTGAGGTAATTGATTCATTCTGAATTTAAACTAGGGTGAAAGAATGCATACGTCAAAGCCTTTTGTAAAATGGACATGTGTTTATGCCTTAACCTTCACTAAGAAATGGGCTGTTTAAGAATGTATTAGTTTTGTGTTTTCCCACTTTGATAGTGACTTAGGTATAGACAGTTGTCTTTTTCTTTAATTAAAATAGGAGTAAAATTTTATCTTTGCAGCATGACTGCTACTCCTGAGACTGATGAGGATGTTAACTTGAGGCTAGGAATTCAAGACTAGAAAGGGTAACCTAGTGAGAGGCCATTTTTCAAACAAAATTAGACTCAGCATCAAGACACTTTATAGCATGTGTGGAGACCATGGCTCTAATGCATATCATGTTCGTTTTCATGGTTGGTACCATTACTGGACTTTCTTTATCTGATTATAGCTTTGTTAAGATCTTAAGTTTGTTGATCCCAGCCAGAATTTTCTGATTTTTTTTTAAAAAAGTCAGAAACCTCAATTCATAGTGATTTTTAAATATTGATTTAGAACCTAGAATATTAGAGAGGAAGAACATATATGTTGGACAAATGAAAAGGGCTGACTTTCTGAACCCTTTCTCAGTTTTTAAAGTCTTCGTAATAAGCACAAGGCAGCAGCATCTACTACAACATTTTAAGTATTCTTGACAGTAGTGGAAAAGGAGATGGGTTGAATTCCTGGAAGAGATGATTTTCTTTCATATCTTTGGTTTATTCTTTGATTTATTTAGATAATACCATCTTCAATTCCCCTTTCTGTTCTCTCAGGTAATCCCCAGCATCTTCTCCTTTCTCCTTCATAGTTTGTTTTCTCTTCAGCTTCTCTTTTTGTAATTCTGAGGATTCATTAGTTCAGCCTGCTCGAATGCTGACTGGCTGAGCTGGCTTGATCTTGTGCAGTGAGTGTTTGAATATGGCTACCTCATATCTAGCAGGCAACATTTCAGAACATCCTCTGGATCTTAGATATTTTTGCCTCCCCGTTCTGTGATGTTCTCTGTGCTTTGATTGGGTGAATAGGGTGCTGTTGAAGATATTCTGTTTAGGGCTGAACCCTGAAYGTTAACTTACTGTTAGCGCTTTGACCGCTTATGAGTCACTGCTCTAACTGCTGCCCACTGCACAAAGAAGAGTCTCTGGCTAAGACTGAGAGCAGAACTGTCCTATGTGGATAAGCATAAATGTTTTGAAGGCAGCTTGACAACATGTCCATTTAGCCAAACAACACTAATATGATTTTATTTTTTGGTACAAACTGCAAAAGTGTTGTTTGTGTTGGTGTTAGCTTTATTTTTGATACTGGGAACTAAGGCTATGGCTTTTTCTAAGGGTTTTTCTTGTGTAGACTAGGTATACACTCTATTCTGATACGTATTCCCAGGCCATAAGACTGTCTTTTGAAGACAGTTTAAAAGGAATTTGAGAACTGCTTCAGGTCTGGAAGCATTAACTTATATTAAAAAAAATATTCCTCATTCTTTAAAAAATTTATCGTAGTTTGAGTGTGTGTGTGTGTGTGTGTGTGTGTGTGTGTGTGTGTGTGTGATACAGTGCATGTGTGAGGAGACTTGGAGTATAGTTTCTCCTGTCCGTAGGTTACCAAGCGTGTACAGAAGTCTTTAGTCTGCTGAGCCATGAGGCTGCCTTCCCCATCCCCTTTTTTGCATAGGACATGCAGGCCACAGACTAGATCCTTCTGCATCCGGCTCCTTAATGTTGGGATTCTGGCACAAACCAACATGCCAAGTTTATAATATCTTCTTTCTCTTGGAAGCACAAACTATTTGATTTATACTTTCAACATTAAGGCTTGACACATACCTAATTATCATACAATCAGTCTGAAATGTCCAAAACAATCTTTGAAGGATAGTAGTTTTTATATCAAGTGTTTACTTTCCTATATATAAAACAAACTATTAGAGCTCAGTACTTAGTATATTACTACTTAATTAATTATTAATTAATAATAATAATAATAATAATAATTTTGTTTTTTGAGAAAGGATTTCTTTGTGTAGCTTTTGTTGTCCTAGAACCTGACCAAGCTGGCCTCAAACTCAAAAGATCCACCTGCCTCTGCCTCTTGAGTGCTGGGACTAAAGGTGTATTCTATTATGCCTAGTAGTTCCATGTTTAAAACAATATTTTTCCTAGTGGATAGCTTCATGTGGGTTGCACCACAGTTAACTAGTCATAGGAAATGACTAACACACATTGAGTGTCCCAGTCTGTAAACATGCAGCACGTTTAGGCATCATTTATCTCCCCGCAGTGGTTACTTGAGAGTAAGTGTACAACTGTCCAACTGAGCCTTATGATTGTTGTATTTTGAAAACAATCAGTGAAAGATCTCAAGTATGAAAGTATTTCAGTATACAGACAGGAAAGCAGGCAGAACAGTGTACCAAGCCCCTGTGCTCAGCCCAGCTCAGGCGCCTGTCAGCCCACGGACTGGCGTAGGTACATGCTTTTTACTTTTTCTTCAGTAAGAACTCTGAAGATGGTCTTGAAGAATATTTAAAAAATTCCTTTGTTAAAAACTATAATATCATGCCAGATAAAAATAAATAGCAATCTATTAATGTCATTATTTTAACAATGCTTAGAACTACCAAATACCTTGTTTTCCTTTTTTTGCTTCCTTTTTTCCTTCATACTTTGTTTAAAATCAGTTTGAGGAATTTCAGTACATGCTGTTTTAATCTACAGATTGCTCCTGCTCTTATTCCACATCATTCTTTTTTTTTTCCTCTTGAATTAAACTTGTTAAAGAAACTTTGTTTCCTTTTGCTTTTTACCCTCTGGGCTTTCCCACCATATGAATTCTGCTAAATTCATCTCCATGGCATTTGTAACATTTTCTCAGTTTTCTGCATTTTTAAAGTAAGGTTCACGTTTAATTTTATTTTTCTAGCAGCACAATCCATAGATACTGGTGTTTATATAGCATTATTCCACGAGGCATCAGTTTCTGTTACTTTTTCATTCAAGGACTGGCAGCTAGATTATGTAGACATGTAATTCATTAAGAATTGCAGTATATCCATCATCATATGAAATGCTTCTTAACAACCTTTATTTTTGTCAACACTGATGACTTGGTGGTTGTTTAATTCTCTTACCTTTAAGAAGAATGGCAGGGTGGTTTGTCAGTCTTCAGAAGAGATCACTGGGACTTTTTGGAGAGTCAGGACAGTTCATCACGGCCATTGCTCTGACCACGGGCGGGGAGCTGGATGTCCTTGGAATCCTCCTAGTGTAAGTGGGCCACTATCTGGTGCTTGAGGGTTTATCCTAAGAACGTTTCTGCCCCTGACTCAGATCAGTCATTCTTCCAGTTAGTCTTGATGTGTCTATATATGCCAGCATTGCTTTTTACGGAAAGATAAAATACTTAAAGCCCTCTAAAGTGATAGAGATATTTTGGCTGCTAGTCTTAGGTTATTTTCCAGTAAAGATCCACCATTCGTTTGCCATATTGTGAAAATACTGGAAGGAGTTTCTCTATATGTGGTTATTTTCACTAAGTGTAGTTTTCATAATTGTGTAAAAATATTTGTACTGTTTGAAGGTCATATATAGAACAAGGTATTTTTAGAAATACATAGCTCTCACCCATCCCCTGTATCCCACTGCCTGACAGAACCTGCCTGTCATTTCCTTTAAAAAGGGAGCATTACAATTTTCTCAGATAACTGTGCATATTTTAACAGTATACAATTTTACTTAGGAAAATAATTAGAATAAATATGCTCATAGCAAAAGATTTTTCAAAATAGGATTTTTATTTTTAAGAGAATTTTTGGATAAGATATACATCAATGTTATTGCTAAAGAGTTTAAAATTGACCTTAATCTGACAAAGGAAAAAATGTTTATAAAAACCAATGTGTTTTCTTTTTTGGTTTTTTTCAAGACAGGTTTTCTCTGTATAGCCCTGGCTATCCTGAAACTCACTCTGTAGACCAGGCTGGCCTCGAACTCAGAAATCTTCCTGCCTCTGCCTCCCAAATGCTGGGATTACAGGCGTGCGCCACCACCGCTTGGCCCAGTGTGTTTTCTAAATAGTGAAAATTCTGTCATAAGATTACCATCCTCCTCTCCCCAAAGTAAGTAAGCATTCTTTAATAGCATGTTCTAACTAATGTTTGTTTGTGGCATAATGTATCTCTTCAGTGGACCTGGTTCAATTCCCAGCACCCATATGGCAGCTCACACCTGTAATTCCAATTTCAGGGGGTCTGATACCCTCACACAGACATACATGCAGGTAAAACGCAGTTGTACATCAAGTAAAAATGAATTATTTTAAAAAGTAAGGATTATTTACTTTTTACGTGAGTGGATGTTTTGCCTGTATATATGTCTGAAGTATTTGCATGCCTGTTTTTTTTT